>JABRWK010000214.1:65301-79794 GCA_013372445.1 Hypothenemus hampei | reverse complement strand
TGTCAAATGGTCATCTGTCAAACGGGAACGATGTTTCGTTTTGATTGCATTCATTGTAGAAAATGTAGATTCACAGAGGAATGTGGATCCAAAAAAAGTGGTCAAATACGCCGCACATCTCCACAAATATGGATATTTTTCTTCACAAAGTAAGTTCCAAAAGTTATTTTGTGAAGAAGCTCGTGATTTCAGAAATATATCGTATTTTAATTTGAGGATTTCCTCCTCAATCAGTATTTGGTCCACATCCAAAAATTCTTTAAATTTTATTGATATTTCTTCTATTTGTATTTCATTATTAAATGGGAATGACATGAAAAATATTACATCTTCTATTTGTGAAATATCTTTAAATCTTTTAACAAACTCGTTTCGTAACAGAGTTATCTTATCAGCATATTGATCATATTCAGATGGGTTCCTCTCTTTAGATTTAGCAGCCATGTTTTCAAATTGTCTTAAATTCCCTTTTCTTAATTGCGTTTCTAGGAGAGAAAGTTTCGCTTTGAATGTATTAACAGCGCTCACCATGTCAGTCAATGTTTTATTCTTTCCTTGAAGTTGCAAATTTAATTCATTTAATTTTGCAGTGATGTCAGACAGAAAAGCAAGATCAAGAACCCACTTGTTATCTTCCAATTGAGGATACGATTTGTTAGTTGTTGCCATAAACTCCTTTATTTCAGGTAAAAGATCTAAGAATCTTTTTAAAAACTTAGCGCGGCTTAGCCACCTTACATCAGTGTGCAATAGTAATTCCCCAAGATCAGATTCACATTCTTCTAGTAATGCTCTGAATTTTCGTCTTTGTAAACTGCTTCCTCGAATAGAATTAACTATTTTGAATGCTACATTCATCACATTGTCTGAATTTAATACCTTTGAGCACAAAACCTGCTGGTGGATAATGCAATGGTAGTTGGTAAAATTTGGAATATCATCATCATTTTTACAAAGAGCTATAAAACCATTATGCTTCCCAATCATAGCAGGAGCTCCATCAGTCGTAATCGACACCAGTTTATGTATTGGAAATTCTGTTTTATTAATAAAAGACTTGAATGAATTATAGATATCGTGACCTCTCGTTTGTCCCTTCATCGGTAAAATTGTTAACAATTCTTCGGTAACAGACATATCTTGGAATACCATTCGGATGAATACACATAACTGCGCGATATCGGTTATATCTGTTGATTCGTCGAATTGCAAAGATAGAAACCTGCATTTATCAATATTTTCTTTAAGTAACTCTTCTAAATTTCCATTTATCGCTTCTGTTCTGCGCATAACGGTGTTTCGCGACAGTGATAAGTCTTTAATGACAGAAATTATTTCAGATTTATTTTTAAAATTCTGAAACAATAATTCTCCAGCCTTGATAAAACCTTCTTTCCATATTTCGCCGTCTTCAAAGGGTTTCTTATGTTTCGTTAAAATTTCTGCAACCTTAAATGAAGCCATGGTAGCTGACTTCGACTTCGTATTCGATCTCATAAAATATGATTGTTGCATAGATAATTGCATCATTAATTGTTTGACTTTTGCTTTCCGTATCTCAGTGCCAAGTGGATAATTATTTTCATATTGTTTATGGACTGTTCTAAAATGTCTTTCAACATTGGCCCTTTTAGGAAGTGCTACACTTAAAAGACAAATAATGCAAATACATTTATTATTTTTCATTGCAAAAAAAAATTCCTCTTCCCATTCATCATGATAGTGATAAGTTTTTGGTTTTTTAATATTTATGGCCGGATGACTCATTATGGGGCAAACAATAAAACTAAAATAAATTAAATTTATCAGTAAAATAAGAGATCATGGTACTTAAGCTGAAACTTACAGGAAAAGATGAAAGGCCTCAATTACTTTCAGATGATCATCAATTATAACTTTCGTTGATTTGAAACTTAAGTTACTTATAACGGGAATAGGTAAACGGCTACACAAAACGCTGCCACAAAGTAATTAAGTTTGATAAATAATTTATTGTACATTTAAAATTAAATTCATGGAAAGCAATAAAAGAAACGTGGTTGACTCTGATGAGAGAAAACGTAGATCGACTTAACCGGCCGTTAATTAACCCCAAACTTCCTGTTTTCCCGCTAGTTTTCTTCTTTATATTTATATTTAGGCGCGTTTTGCCTGGATTCGATGAATTGACAACAATTGACAATTGAAGTTAATTGTCAGAAAAATCAAGGCTAAGACAGATTTCCCATGTAAGCAATTTACAATAGGCGATGTTGCGAAACTTTTTGATTGGTTAGTACCTATTGGCGTTTTTTCTAATTACAAATTTCAAGGTCGTTTTTAACTTTTACGTGAAATATTTAAAGACATCATTTAAGTTAAATATCTTATGAAACCGAACAAATTGATTTTTTTTCAACGCATCAGACAGACGCGGGCGACCAGAAATGGATGCACGGTCGACGCTTTGGCCACCCCTGTAGTATAGGTACATGTGGAAATACAGGTTAGTTAAAAGTTAAGTATAAGAGAAATTAAAAAAGAAAAATAAGATGGAAGTTGGCGACTTTATAGCTGAAAAAATTAAAAGTGATAGTGATGGTGATGAAACTTTTCGCATTAATTTAACAAACGAAAAGGAAGTGACTTTGTGGTTTCAAGAATATTCAAAGAGCACTAATACGAACTGGATTGTTAGAAATGGGGTGTACAATCCTCAAAGGTAGATAAATTAATAATAATTAATAATTTGGTAGTATTGTAAACTGTAAAGTGACAACATTTATTTTTTATTTCGGATTAGTTTATCACAAACATTTTGTTTGTCAGCATGCAAAAAAAACAAACGTGCTAAGAACTCAAAGCGAAATACTAATTGCAAAGCCAAAATTGATATTAAAATAAAAAGAATAACAAAGGAACTAGAAAAAATGATTCATTTCTAAAACGAGAAACTCCGTTGCCAGGTATAATTAAAATTTACGCGGAACATAACCATAATACAAACACATGTGGTTCTTTGAATTTACTAAGAATTGATGAGAAAATAAAAACCAATTTATACATTATTTTGAAGATGGACTAGGAGTTAGTGAAAGCATTAAACAATATGAAAATATGTTCCTTATTTCGAGTGATTTAAATATTTTACCAGAAGTTACAGCAAATTCTCGGATTAATCCAACATATAATATTATAAAAAATATTTACAACGCATGGAGGCAAAAGAATTTTGGAAAAGTTACAGACAATGTAGAGAAAATTAAGGAAAAATTGTCAGACTATGCAGAAAATGGTAAATCTTGTTTCTCTGATGTTATTTGTTTTTATAAACTTAAACAATTATAAGGCATGACAATTGATGTGACTGAAGGTTTTCCCTGGGCAATGATAGTTGTTACACCTATTATGAAAAGAACCCAAGATCTTGCTGAAGCTAAGGAATTAATCTTTATTGATTCAACTTGTAGTGTAGATTCCACATCAGCTACATTAACAACCGTCTTGACAGGATCAAAAGCAGGCGCTCTACCTTTGTGTATATTAATTCATCAAGGCCAAAGTGAAGAAAGCTATTTGAGTGCATTTGGGTTACTGAGAAAACATCATTCAAATTCATTTGGAGGAAATGAGGTAAAAATATTAATTTACTTGTTAGTGGTGCAATTGCATAATTGTTTTTTTTGTAGTATCCATTTGCTTTCATGACTGATAATTCTGCAGCTGAAAAAAATGCTTTACGACAGGTTTGGCCAAAATCGAGACAGCTTTTGTGTCATTTTCACGTGGCCCAAGCAGAATGGAGATGGTTATTGGCAATAAAGAATTAAATTTCTATCAATGATAGACAAACCTATATGAAAGTGTTTCAGAAGGTAAAGGAAATGAATTTTATTCGATATGTTATACATATTATAATATATAAGGCTATCTTGAACATAATTGAAAATTGTCAAGACTCTTACATATCATTTAATATTAAATATTTCTGTTGCCAAGAAAATGGAAGGAGCAAATGTTTTCCAAAAACAACGCAAAAACAAATTGGTGGAAAAACAATATTCCAATCTCTTAAGATATCTTATAAAGGTAAATTATTAGTTCAAGTTTATTGAATGGTAAAGGACTAATTTGGGTTTAATTGAATTACTGGTATTTGGTGCATGCGACGTTACTTTTGCATTTTTGCTTGGAAATTGGAGTGTTTGGGTTGTAGAAATTAATGCATTTTTATGTTTAACGATCGACACTTTTACAGTTTTTATTACTATTATATTTTTTATTTGGTTAATAAAAAGAATAAGTAGTTGTTTAAAAGTAATATACATATGTTAAAATATTGTTCCATTCTATTTTTAGGTCATGTATGCAGGATCTGAGTATGAATTCCATGAAAGTGTGAAGAACATTATGCAATCAAATTGCTCAAGGAATTATAAAGTAAGGCTTCTTGACCTTCTCAATACCAAGGAGGAATGGGTTCTTTATTTTAGAAGAGACATAATTACTAGAGGTCATAATACGAATAACTACTCCGAAGCTACTATGCGAATTATTAAAGATATCATACTACAAAGGACAAAAGCTTTTAATCCTGTTGCTTTAGTTGATTATTGTTGTACAGTTTGGGAACAGTATTGTAGACTTAGGTTGTTGAATTTTGCTAGTGGTCGTAAAGACAATTCGTTTTATAAACTTAATTTTTTAGAGAAAATAACCAAAAACTTTGATATTAATACGGTTACAAAGATCAACGAGAATGAATTTTCTGTACCTAGTTTAAGCAAAAAAACAATTTGTTATGAGGTGAATTGTTATTTAGGACTTTGTACTTGTTTTCAAGGCTTGCAAGGAGCCTTTTGCAAACATCAGTTTTTAATTAACAAATATTTTAAAAAAAATTTTGCCAAATGCGCCTCCTCTGTCTGCTTTTGATAAACACGCACTCGCATTTCTAGCTCTAGGTGATAAATTATCTTCTAATGTGTCATTCTATTCCGGATTAAAATGTGAAGATATTAATTTTGATATCAACTTTGATATTAATGATTTTAAAGATAGCTTAAATTTTGAAAATATTATTGTCGAAGTTAGTGTAAACTCAACTTCCTCTCCCACAAACACAGCCCTAATTCCAGCCGACTCTTCAATTAATACTAATTTTTGTGAAGAAGATATATCTACAAATATTAATACCTTACAAGAAAATTTATGTAAAATGCGTTCTCTTCTACCCAACACAATATTTACAAATAAATGCCTAAGTCACATTAATAATCGATTAAATAAAATATCGAATGAGCAAGAAGCTCTTAACATATTAATAAAAATAAATAATGCGTTGCGTACGAAAAGGGGAGGCATTATTAAAGTGCAACCAACCTCAATAACACGAAGGCGTAAAGGCGTATCAAGGGGTTGCAAAAGAATAAGAAGTGGAAGGCCACATATTAAATTACAACGAGAAAAACGTAAGCATAATTTATCAGAAAATATTTCTTATAATCGACTAAATGCCATTCTCCATGGCAAGTAATATATATAATATCTTCTACACTGAAATTATTAATTGAAAAGTTTTCTATGCACTGTATACATATATTTTATTTAAAGAAAATAAATTAATTAAAATATCGACACTCTGGGCATCTTATTTTCTCTTTATTTAATTTCTCTTATTCTTAACTTTTAACTGTCGTGTATTTCCATATGTACGTATAATAATTATTGTTGTCTAAACAAAACAAAAAATAAATGAATAAATAAAATTTATTAAAAAAAGTCTAAAAGGCTAATAAAATAAGCGCTCCGTTTTTTAAATGTTGGCGCTAAAATATTAGCCAATCATGTGACAGTTATGGCGGACGGTTCTGTAACGCTTAGCTTTATACAATACGCTGCCGGGTGACGTCCTGTGCGTAGGAAAGTCATTTTGACATTTTTCATTTTTCGATCCTAAAATCATAAAACTCATAATTCCGGAATTCATTTATTTAATAATAAATTTAATAATAGCTATTTATTTAATAATAAATTTTAGTAATAATTATTTAATAGTTTATTATTAGTAAAAGAAATAATTTATTATTAGAAAAATTAGGAAAGCCTCATTAACTGTCATTCAATAAATTAAACAATTGAATTAAACAATTGAAGATGTCAATTTTCCACAGCGATAGTTGTACATTTTCATTTCTTTCGTTTTGCTTGATCATTTTTATTCTTTTTAAAAGTATGGAAGGTTTTACAAACGAAGACCTGAAAGAAATAGTAATTATTTATGGAGAGTGTCAGCGCGTCATTGCGCGAACTTGCGTTGAATTTCACAGAAGGTTCCCGTTAAGACCTAGACCTACTCGGGATGTTCTGCGAAGAGTTCTCAATAATTTGGGCATGTATGGTTGTTTCACCAAAAAAGCTGAGTATACGGCACCCTTGGTAGACGATGAAGCCATTGTGGTGACGATTCTTGCGTATTTCCATACGCATCCAAGAGCGTCATTGCAAGATAGTGTGCGGGACTTAGGCTTTAGTCGGTCAACGATGTACAGGATTTTAAAGAAATATGATTTCCATCCGTACCACTTTACTCGGGTGCAACATTTACGGCCAACAGATTTGGAAAGACGAGTAAGGTTCGCGGAGTTTCTCTTAGTAAAATCCCAAGAAACCCCTAATTTCCTCCAACACATTATTTGGAGCGATGAGGCCAAATTCACAAAAAATGGCCTTTTTAATCGACATAATTCGCACTATTGGGCAAGTGAGAATCCTCATGTCATTTGGGAGGCGAATAATCAGGTGTGTTGGTCATTTAATGTCTACTGCGCTCTGGAACATGACCGCGTGATAAGCGTGGTATTTTATGACGAAAATTTAAGAGGTACAAATACTTACATCCTTTGTTCATCCATTCCTTCAATCCTATGTTTCCTTCCTTTAGGCCCTAATTATGCTGACATTATTCAAAATGAAATCGAACCATTTATGGATAATCTTCCATTAAATGAAATGCGCCAAACCTGGTATCAGCATGATGGTGCTCCCGCACATTCCACACGATTGATCGGGGATTTACTCACTTTCATTTTTGACGATCGCTGGTTAGGCAATAACGGGCCTTTCTTGTGGCCAGCGAGGTCGCCTGACATGACACCCTTAGATTTTTTCTTCTGGGGTGTCATCAAAGAAAGAGTTTATTCTACTCCTGTGACAACTAAGGAGGATTGTCAACATCGGGTTAATCAGGCGATTCAAAACCTATCCCCGGAGCAAATTCGTAAAGCGACCACTACCGAAGTATTGAAGCGGTGCGAAAAACTCCTTGAAGTCGGCGGTGACCACTTTGAGCACTTGCTTTAAGCATACACTGACATTTACGCTGACATTCTCCATAAATAATTACAAATCGGTCCTTTTCAGGACCACAAAAATTTTAAAAGAAATCAAATATTATGTGTTATTATTTGAAATGTTTTGCGCCAAAATCTTTGGCGTCTAATACATCTAAAGGAATTGACTAGCGTCTAGAGACAACCTTGCGAAATTCATTCTTTAGTTAATGCACAAGTGCGAGCTTTTGAATTTTGGATTTTGAGTTGAATAATATGAATAAAAATTGAAGTAAAATTCAAATTTAATTTGAAACTTGCATGTATCTGTTTATTCTTAAAAATCGTAGCGAAAATAGTCAAAGATAAACACATAGTTGCACTTCTTAAAGGCAAAAACACCTCGCACTTGCATATTAACAAAGGAATGAATTTGGCAAAGCTGCATCTGGCCGCTGGTAAGGAATTGAAAGGGAAATATCTGATTTTAAAATCGACAATAATGTACGTCAATTAGATATTTAACGATTGATGATGTGTTTACAGTTACCCCGAAGGGACTTTACGTTAATTTTATACCTAATGACGTCCCACCGAACTTGTAAAATTATGACGATACCATTGATGACTAATTAACTCCAGTATCGGAGAAAATTCAACAGATGACTTTACTCGTGTCATTTTTCCGACAGAAAACGCGAAAATTTAAATAAAACTTAGAAAATGAAATTATCGCTTTTATTATTGATCGATTGACAAATGTCAAAATTGCAGATTTCGATTTTATCGATTTTGCCTACGTACTGACGTTCCTGGAGCGATTAACGAAAAGGGTGTTAGGCTTNAAAAATTCATAAATTTAAATTTGTATCAAAATTTGAATTTTTTTTCAAACAGCTGCTATTTCTACAAAAAAATTTTTTACCTTTCCCCCAAGCTACATTTTAACTATTACTTTCTTGTATAAAAAAAATTTCCGACGACGTTTGATGGAGAAAAAATGCCCACCACCGACCACTGTTTTCAAAAAAAGGTTTCACTCAATGGCTCATATCCTCGTTATTTTTTAAACTTTTCTATTGATTTTTTTTAAATTGTTTATAACACTATATTATATTTGCGTAAAATAAAAATAATTTCATAAATTTAAAATCTGCGTCAAAACCATGTTATTTCTATACCTCTTTTTAAGAACGCCAGGGTGGCCCGACTCCTTAACAAAGTCTAAATTCAGTTTATTCTCTTCCGAAGTTTCTAGTGCTGTCGTAATAATGTCATAACTTTTGGGTAAGGCTAGAAGTAAATAAGATATTATATCAATTTCAGTGAGAGTAGCACCCCTTTCAGTTCTCTGATCGTTTCTTCGCATTTAATAAAATGTTTTTCCAAGGTCATGTTTGGTTCCAGCTTCATAGACAGCAGTTTCTTCCTAAAATATAGTTGACTTACTACTACCTTCCGCTGAAAACCACTTTCTAGGGCTTTCCACATGTCGAAAACTGTTTCCTTATCTTTAATATATTCAAGATGTGAGTTAGATACACATTGGACAATAATCGATTTGCATTTTTTGTCGTTATTAATTTTTTCACTAGTAAGCGACGTTCCAAAAGAACCCAGAATGCCAGAATGCAACTAACTTTTCGCGCTTTTCTAATAAGCCATTTACTAACTGTCATTTAGGGTGGTGTCATCTAGTAACTTATTAATCACTTATTACTAAAACAATAATCTTTGAATGTTAATTTTATCAATTTGAAAGGTTTACGAGATAAGGAAATCATCGAAGATATGCTGATTTTTCTGATGACTACCTCAATATTGTAATAAAATTAAATTTTAGATTGATTCGATATTTTCAGGAGTTGTCATTGAAATGCAAGTTGCAGGTTTTTTGTCAACTGGATATAAAATGCACTTGAATAGGAATTTTTCTTTTTTAAAATCTACGGAGGCGACCCAATTTTTAAGAGTAGAATTTTAAATTTTAAATTCTACTTTTAAAAATTGGGTCGCTTCCGTAAGTTTAAAAACAAAAAATTTCTCATTCAAGTGCATTTTACATTGAGTTGACAAGAGACCTGAAACATGCATTTTAGTGTCAACTGCTGAAAATATCGATTCTGTCTACGATTTAATTTGAAATTAAAAACTATTTATATTACACAGGCCGACAAATTTAAGGCTACTTTTGGTAACATGGATTACAATACTATTTTCCAAAAGAATTTGGTGCGCTGAACCCGAATCCGGCCTCAGAATTGCTCTAACACGTCAGGGTTTTAAAATAACTGAGTATAAATAGTCAAAAAATGGTGTTTCTAGCTGATTTCAAAAGCTTATATCTGAGTATCAAAAATGTTTTAATAATTTTTGGTGGCTGCATTAAATAGAGCCATTCTTTACGTTCACAATGCATTGTCGATCATTATTACAAGTTTTTCTTTCGCTGAGGTATTCAAGTTTAAAGTTGTATACTCAAACGCCTGTGCCTAGTTACTTTTTATAAACCATCTAATCAACCATACCTGGCAAATAGACACTTGTCATGTTTATCTGATAGTAGTATGAAAAAAAGCTTTACATAACACGTAGAGTTTTTAAATCATTTTTAAAATAAATCTTATTTGAGCATGTATTTTATTAAAGGAACAAGTAAACTCTATGTGTTATGTAAAGCTTTTTTCACACAAGCCTATTCACATTTTTGTTACAAAATCGTGTCGACTTGTGTTATTAGCCGGACTCACACAACGTTTTCCACTTGCTTGGCTGTTTAATATACAAACTGTTGCAATTTGGAGTGTTTTGACGGGAAAAACGTATTTCCTGACTAGATAGATTAAAACTGACTTAGGTATCACGTGGCCGATTTTTGAAAAACGTTTGTCATGTCAAAAAACATTTTGCGATATCGTCACAACCCACTGGGATATAGAAGGTTTTTTGATTTTTAGTCATTTTGAAAATCGTTAATAACTTTTTTTTTCTTAAAATATTGGAATTGCGTGAATACATTCTTATGGCACTTTTTCAAAAGGAATCTAATGGAGTGCTCAATTTTTTTTGCAGTTCATCATTTTCCTATAAATTGTTATAATTTAATTTTTTCAAATGTAAAGCGTAGTTGACCATAGCTTAACAAATAGACACTTTTAAACCGTTCCCAACAATATACGCCGTGTTTCATTTCAAGTCGGCACTATTGCTAACTTTGTTATTATTGGAGATACAAAGTCGGTTAAATTAGCAAACTAGTAGCATTTTTTCTGTTGAATACAATGGTGAAAACAGAAAAACAATTGAACGTGTGGTTTAAGAGAAAATGAGGAAAATGCCATTTTTTAAATGGAACAGCTTGTATATTTTTACGGATATCGTTAGATAATTATTTTTGAACAAAAAAGGTCATATTCATAATTGGTCTAAAACTAAAAGCCATTGTAACCACATTTTGATTTTATTTGAGCAGGCTATGAAATTTAAGAGTAAAATTGTAACTAACTTATTACATAACGGTCTTTATTTATTTGTACAAAAAAATTATTTAATACATTTAGAAGTGCTAAATCTACATTAAATGAGCGATGATTTGTCTGTTTTGCTCTATGTATTTTTGCGCACATTTCAGTACACGATTTGTCGCCTTAAACACTATTCGACCGCAAAGGGAATTTATTATTCTTCTAATGGAAGTTTTAAGATCTTTTAAATTGTTATAACGTGTTTTATAAACCTCGTCTTTAAGGAAACCCCAGAAATAACAATCTAGGGGGTTTCAATCAGGTGACCGTAGTGGCCACCTATTAGAACTGTTATTTGCTATCCACCTATTTTGAAACAACATTTCCAACAAGTTCGGCACTTCTCTAGGTTGATGGGGTGGAGCTCCATCTTGTTGAAAATAAATTGTTTGACATTCTTGCAAATTAATATCTTCACGGTAGTCAAAGAGGACTCCAGAAATAATTAAATCGACATATCTTCTACCTGTTCCAAGTTCCTTTATAAAATATAGGTCCGATTACTTTACTGCCTACCTAGCTTGAGGATTTTTTGGATTCTGGAAAAATAATTATTTTTTACACCAATAATGACTAGTTTTCCGATTAAACATACCCTTATTAGAAAAGTTACCTTCGTCGCTCCAAACACTTTTAGTTAAAATATTGTTTTGTAAGCACGCATCACGTAATTATTGACAGAAATGCAATTTTCTTTCGGCATCTCCCGGTAATAATATTTGAACTGGCCGATATTTGTACGGTACGTATTTATGTTTTTTTAAAATTCGCCATATCGTTGTTAAACTTGTATCAGTCTCTCTTAATAAATCTCTTGTAGATTTTTCTCTATGTGCTTCGAAATAAGTTAATACAGTAATTTCGAAGTTTTCATTTCTGATAAATTGCTTGCTTCGAACTTTTTTTTAAACACAGTTTCGTTACTCCTAAATTTTCTAAGAAGTAATTAAAAATATCTTCTATTGGGCATGTCGCGTTCAGGAAATCTGTGTCTGTATTCTTGTAATGCTCCAGTAAAATTTTTTCTACATATAAGATATGTTTCCAACATCTCGCATTTTTGTAGATGAGTAAAAGACATTGTGAAATGTAATAAACAGAACTGGCGATTTAATAATTACTGAAACAACTTTACACTTATAATTTTTTGACAATACTACTGGAAATAAACAATTTGACAATTAGAGGAAGATTTAAAAAATTTCAATTGTTTAAGTATTCATTAGAAAAATGTACCCTACTAGACAGAAAAATAGAAAATATTTTTTAAATCTGTATAACAAAATTTAGGAATAACAAATCCGTTTTTAAAAAAGAAGTTTGAAACAAGCAATTTGTTATAAATGAAAACTCCGAAATTTCTGTACTAGCTTATTTGGTTTGGTGGATAGTAAAGTAATCAGACCTCTATTTTATGCAAGAACTTTGACAGGTAGAAGATATGTCGATTTAATTATTTCTGGAATCCCCTTTGACTATTTTGATGATATTAATTTACAAGAAAATCAAGCTATTTATTTCCAAGATGGCCTGCTGCTCGAATAAAATCAAAATGTGGCTATAACGAGGTTATTTTTAGTTTAAGACCAATTTTGAATATGACCTTTTTTGTTTAGAAAATAATTATCTATCGATATCTGTAAAAATATACAAGGTGTTACATTTAAAAAATGCATTTTCCTCATTATCTCTTAAACCGCACGTTCAATTGTTTTCCTGTTTTCACCATTGTACTCAGCAGAAAAAATGCTACTATTTTGCTAATTTAATCGACCTTGTATCTCCAATAATAACAAGGTTAACAATAGTATCGGCTTGAAATGAAACACGTTGTATATAGGTTGTTTCTTAATGGATGGTAGAAAATGAAATAGGTGAATCATGAGCTTATTTTAAGACAAAAACTTCATATAAAGATATGTCCTAAATTGCATCTATTTTCATTTGCTATTTTATCATATCCTTAGGTCAATCGGGGCAAACACGATTAGACATTTTTGCAAATATCTCTACGCTATTGTTCCTAATAAAAAAAAGCTGAAAAGGCAAAAAAAGTTAATAAAACACATAAAGAATTAAATGAAGTTAATGAATAAAATCTAAAAATGCCATTAAAAAAGTTCTGATGTAAAATATTGAGAGCGACCACGAAAAAAGTAAGTCCCTGTAGAGTATTTTAAGCAATTGTTATTTCAGTTTGTTCGTAATGCTAAAATTATTGTTATTATCAATTTCGAGATAATTATCTTTACAAATTACAGAGAAATTAATGAAAATCGAAAAAAAAATAAAACTTCAACACCCTGTAAATCAAAATGGAAACAATTTAGGATATATCTTTATATGAATTTTTGTCTTAAAATTAGCTCATAATTCACCCATTTCATTTTCTACCATCCATTAAGAAACAACCTGTATATTTTAATATTTACTATCAAAATTTTAGGAAATATAATGTATTAAGTTTTTCGACATAAGTTATCTATGAAAAATGTTGTCAAATGCAATGAAACCTAAAGAAAAGCTTATTTTAATGCCTTATAATGAAATAATATGGATTTTAAAACGTATTTTTAACATGGTTATTGAAACTGAGCTCAAAAAAATGTAAAAATTACAAAAGGCAAAAATGTCAAAAAAATTGATACGTCATATTTCCGGAAATTTCAATAATAAATATTAAAATATAGTATGTTGTTGAGAAGGGTTCAAAAGTGGCTATTTGTTAAGCCATGGTCAACTATGATTTACATTTGAAAAAATAAAGTTATAGCAATTTATAGGAAAACAATGAACTGCAAAAAGAAATTGAGCTCCATTACAACTCCATTACATTCCTCTTGAAAAAGAAACTTATTGGCGATTTTCAAAATGGCCCAAAAACCAAAAAACCTTCTATATCTCATTGTCAGTGGGCTGTGACGATATCACAAAAGAGTTAAACGTTTTTCAAGAATCGAGCACGTGACCCTAAGTCAGTTTTCTTCTATCTAGTTAGGAAATACGTTTTTTCCGTCAAAACACTCCAAATTGAAATAGTCTGTACACATACACCAGAACCCAAATATTGATTTTGCAGATATTCGACTTATTACAGTATACGATATGCTCCGTAATTCTAGCTATTTTATTTGAATAAATTCTATAAAATCTGTGTGCTTTTCTATGATTCACAGACTAAAGAATAAACAATGAAATTGAAGCATTTTGAGTTTCGAAGACCAAAGAAATTCTACGTCTAAAATCTGCTTTGCAGTAACTTTTCCAGACAATTCCGTATCCTAAGCATATAAAGACTACTTTAAAAAGGGGAAAAATCGAGAATTCTCATAAATATCTGATTGGAGATTTTTTTTCGTAACAATTTTTATTTAATTATACTAGTTTACAGTGGTTTTGCCCTTGAAATAAAAATAGGCGTTTCGGACAGAATTTTTGATGCTGAATCTAAATCCAGCCCCAGAATTGCAACAAAGCATTTTGAAGGTGAAGAATGGCACTATGTATACAGGGTATTTCAGGCTGATGCCACATTAGAAGTATCTGGAGAACCATGTAATACAAAAATCTGAAAAAATTCACATAAATCTTTATCGACCTGATCTATCTTTGGAAAATATTTTCAACTTTGTGGCACTTCCGGTTATACCGGAAGTAGC
>JABRWK010000214.1:23907-38273 GCA_013372445.1 Hypothenemus hampei | reverse complement strand
TGTATGTCACTTTCGAGTACAAAAATCTATTCTCCTGTCTTTTCTACTTAAAAAAGGTATACCTTATTGAAGTTGCTAGGAGCAACCCTTTCCGAGAAACACGCATCTAAAACTCATGATGCATGTAAATTTTCAAAGAGTCAGAATAATTTTTGTTATTTATCTTATTTTTTATCAAGCAAAAACAGCAAAATACCACTTCAAATATTAGAAAATATTAGTTTTTAATCAAAATAGTCTGCAATTCAAAAAAGAAAAAAATTTTTTTTTTTAGACCCGACAATAGCGCTCATTTCACTATGATAATTTGTATGCATCATGAGTTTTAGATGCGTGTTTCTCGGAAAGGGTTGCTCCTAGCAACTTCAATAAGGTATACCTTTTTTAAGTAGAAAAGACAGGAGAATAGATTTTTGTACTCGAAAGTGACATACAGTGTAGCACAAAAAAGTTGTAACGGTTTAAATGGATCCTAATGGTCGTCTGTGGCGCCCTCTAGAATATACACCCAAATCGTCGGTAAATTTAAATTCCTCATCCTAAACAACCCCCACATACGAAATTTCATGAGTTTATTTCGAAGCAGTCGAAAGATATTAAGGAAAATGTAATTTTTTTTTCAACTTTGACATCCTGTAGCTCTATTATTGTCAACTTTTAGACTAAGGTATATTTGTTTAAATCGACTTATTTCAACTCAAATAAGCCCCAGTTAACATATGTACCATTCGTTAGGAATCACCCTGTATATCAAAACTCAGTATTTGGCATAAATTCTGATCAAGATAATATTAGATTCATTGGTCATGGACGAATTCGCCTTTACTGAGTTCGCTGATATTCATTTAATTTGTGCATTAGCAAAATAAAAAAGTTTGTACAACTAGAGAAAATGCATTGAGAATTGTATATTGAATTGTAATTGTATGAGTATATTGAGAATTCACCTTAATAATTTAATAGTTAGTAGGTTAATTAATAGTCAAGATTCGTTTTCTCTTTTTTCAGCGCTTAACATTTGCACAAATGAGGAAAAATACGATTATTCTGTAAACGGTTAGAGATATCGCTCCGAACAACATATTTTTTTATAAAAAAATAAAGAAAACAAACGACAAATCAGGAAATTAAATTTGATAAGACTGTAAAATATCCACTTATAATTACTAAAATATTTAATTCGTATTCATCGTATAATATCAATGTACCGCTATCGTTTTTAATAGGAAATAATAAGTTACTATTAAACATATTAGTTACCAAAATTTTGGGATTGCCGACGTAACCATTAAGAAATAATATTAAAAAAACTATTTTTGAATTGCTATTTTGATTCTTTGTATATTTGCGGAGGTATGAAATAGAAAGAAAATATATATGAAGTATTATTAGCGTTATTTTCATATCCCCTATATTCCCTTTCATTTTCGACATGACCTTTCGGGATACTCTGTATATGTACTTTATGGAAGCACTATACTATAACATTAATTTAAAAGTTAATAATTTTAATGATAAATTCAGAAGAAATGTGTTAAAACTTTCTAAAGATTTTCTTAAAATCCCTTCTAAGGACAAGATGAAATTCAATGGAAACTGACAATATTTATAGGTTTAACCACTTCTCTTATCAGAACGTTAATCGGCCTGGAAACCTACATAATTAATCGTGTTTTAATAAAGTTGTCACAATATGACGGATCTTGTTGTTAGAGTGAGAAAGTGTATAAACATCAGCCTAAATTAATTGATAAAACCGTCAAAAAGCAATAATTGAGTTGTTAATTTATTTTTCTCGAAAATATTCGAATAGTTTGCTTTTCTTTTATTTTCACCGAAACATACAAATAGTTTGTTTTCCTTCACAAAGATATTCGATATTTGTATCGGATTTCTCTCCTTGAAAAAGTTATTAGTCGTTTGTTATTATTGTTTTCCTTAAGAAAGAGATCAAATGTCGGATCCTTGCAAGAAGGTTATTAATTATTAATATTGAAGTTTCCTTCTGATATTTTATTTTAACCTTATTCCGTTTTGTCTTTGAAGAAAATCCCCTTAAAATATTTTTTCTTTCTCTCCCTATTGAGAAATTAAAACAGGAACAACAACGTCAACTCAACACGAAGATACTACGTATGAAAAAAAAAACACATTGAATTTTATTCAACAACAATTAATCGCTATCAATTGGAAAAGATTTTTCTCGCTTTATTTTAACGGATAAAGAGAATTGGTATATTGCAACTGTCAATACCAATAAAGTTTCCAAAGCCGTAGAGAAAATTTCGAAATCTAACCCTCGAGGAAAGATATACAATGTGACTCATTTAAAAATGCTGTACCCTTGAACTTATTTATTTGTATTCGGAATTTAATGGCTGCTATCTCAAATGACAGATTTGTCTAGTTCAATGCCTATTACACCACCTTTTCTGTTGTGAAAATTTAATAACGTTTCTAAAAAAAAAATTAAAAGTAACACTGATTGGGTTGTCCCTCAAAACCGGTATATCTATATCAAACTTTATCAAAAATAATTACTTTAGCCTGCAGATAAAATTAAATTTGTTTTTAGTCTTCCTACTAGGTTATTAGTATAACACAGAATGTTCCTTACGAATTAAAAGTAATTAGTAAATGGCACACCATTAACATCTCGAGTTGTCTGAGCTGTTTATCTATAGCAGTACTTATTGTTAGTACTATGGGATGTCATCTTAGCTGATTAAAATATTGTAGTCTTTTCACGTAAACTTTAGATTTCAAATATCCCCAAAAAAATTGTACTAGAAGTGTAAGAGTACGTAGATCAAAAAGTCCGGTGCTAGTCCATCCTGGCAGATCCATTAGAAAGAATTGAATTTTTGAGAATTATTAGAATTTGGAAGAGATTAATTAGATCTACCTTACGGCATTGGAACATGGACACTCAAGTAGAATTATGTTAAGAAGATTGAAGCTTCTGAAATATGGTACTATCGACGTATACTCAGAATATCGTATCTGGCCAGTTACCAACAAGAAAATATTACAAAGAATTAACAAAGATCGCATGATAATTAACACAATCAAGAAATGAAAATTGGAATATCTGGGAAATATAATAAAAGAAAAATATTCAATCCAAAGAATTATCATGCAGGGTAAAATCAAAATCAAACATGGGTAGGAAGAAGAAAGATGTACTGGTTAAGAAAAATACTCGAGTGGTTCAATTGCAGGTTAACAAAACTTTTCAGAAGAGCCACAAACAAAATCAAAATGGGCATTGTGATTTCCAACCTCCGAAAGGAGTGAAACTAGAGGAAGAAGAAGAATTAAATCTGGAAACAATTTCGTTTGCAAAAACTCGACATACTCTGTGCTGTTAAATGTTGTCTTAAAAAGTATGATACAAGAATTTAGCTATTGTTATGTTTGCCTAATTACCTACATATGTATTCAAATCTTTTGTTGGAACGCTACATTTTACAATTGACTTTTTTGGAATACGTTTCCAACATTAGTGTGACGATTTTTTACTTTGGATAATACTACTTTCATTTTTTTTTTCTTCCTATAATATGGTCGACTAACAATCAAATTAATGATGGTATTGAACTAATTGTGAAATCATTTGGAGAAGATGAGCCTTCAAAATTTTTGATTTGAAAAGATTGGTAACACTTATCGAGGAATAAGTAAAAGTCTCGATTTGTAAAAACAACCAGTTTCTAAGCAAGGGATTTTAAGAATTTTTGAATTAATTAATTACTTATTGTTTGTTAGATATAACAAATTTACGTCAATTCTATTTTTTTAACCTTTATATTTTACTATTTTGTATACCACGCTGCTTACACGTGCGATATTCTATATTTCTGTTTATATTTTTTTAAGGTTAGGTTGTTTGCCCCTACAAGGTTCAATGGGCTGAATCTAATTAAGCCCGCATTTAAAGGCATAAAGATACCAGTTTAATTTAAAAATTCGAAGTGTTTTTATGTACCTATTTTATAATTTGAGGAAAAATGAACCTGAAGACAAAGTATATTACGACATTTACTTTCTGAAGGCCTAATATATGGGTCATTGGATGTTATGCATTTTAGAAAAAAATCTCAAAGTATAACCCTTGCTAATTGTTGCGTAAATATTTATTCCTAAATTATACAATTAAAGTATAAACATAAAAATAACTAGATGAACAAAGCTCTGAAAGATTCCCACCATAAATAACCCAAACGCAGAACTAGCTCTACATCAAAAGATGTTGCAATAAAAGCTAAAAAGATATCTATACGTTTTGCCGCCCATGTAATACGGTATAAAGTATTAATAATAAGGTATTTTGTATCGGCTGTTTTAAGGAAAATCATTAAATTTTGCACTTTTGTATGATTTATAATTCAAATTTTAAACCATTATATTTGCCTTATGTTTTATCTTATTAAAATTTTCTTTTATTAAAATGTGAAGTCTTTTCTTCGAGAATACAACGTACATAACGGATTTACTATTCCTGTATTTCCAATAATAATTCTGATTAAGACTGCATATATTTCTGATTCACATAAGGCCCGTAAAACCCTGAAATGGTCCGATTTAAAACTCATATGTGTGTCAAAGAACAGTGAACGTGTTAAGTAACCTATACTTATTTTTTAATGACCTATTGCCCGTATGCTGTTAGTACTATTCCCAAACACCCTGTATAAGTAGTGAAGACGTTAACTAGTGGATCAGTGGGAGGTTAATGATCAGTTTAGTAGTCAGTGAAACGTTTGATAGTTAAGGGTTGTAGACCGATAAAAGTTGTAAAATAGTTTCTGATCTTTCTGATTGAACCATTGCAAAGTTCATAAGAGAAAGTTGTAAATTATTATCTATTCAAAGAAGATTTGGGAAAACTTTTTAGATGTCTAAATATCTCACAAAATTATATAAAATCTGTCGAGTTTCTTTATAAAATAGTGATACTATTAGATTAGAATAAAGATGGCTTAGTACATGTATTGTAATATTTTTTCATTGCCAAAAGTACTTTTAA
The DNA here is from genome assembly GCA_013372445.1 of Hypothenemus hampei. Lineage (NCBI taxonomy): Eukaryota > Metazoa > Arthropoda > Insecta > Coleoptera > Curculionidae > Hypothenemus > Hypothenemus hampei. Next base: position 33,244 of record JABRWK010000214.1, on the reverse strand, counting down.
AAATCAATTAATACGAAAAACGAACTTTTTTCGAAGTGAATATTCCCATCATAGAATCTTTCTGAAAAAGGGGTGGTTCTTTTGATCTCGTCGACTAGTAGAAATTTCTTTCCCTTACTATGATGCTCATCTAATTGCCAATTAGCTTATTTACCGTTACCTTAAAAGGGGGCGGTTCAAAATTGCGGTAGTGACTCTTCTTGGCACCCGGTACATTACCTCTAACTTAGTTATTGTTTGTCCTTTAACTTTGACTCTAAATGACCTTTATTGACATATTACTCTTCTTTACTAACATATATAAACTAAGTATAATAAATTACACTTATTCTTCAATTTAAATTGTCATACCGTATATATTAATGCCTCATGATAGTTTATTTTTCCGAAGGCATTAATTAACATTTAATTAGTCAACGTGCCTAATTAGGTAAATATTACAAAAGTTTACAATTCTAGAGCAGAATTTAAATTATCGCCATAAAACATTCGTCAACACGTGGAAGAGTTATTCAGCCGTTAAATCCACGATAAATCTTAAAGTTTTGGCATTTGTAAAGTTGAAAATTCAAAAAGAATGATTCCTTAACACCTACGAAAAAATAAATGCCATTCTCTTAACATAATTGTCCAGTATTCGATACACAATTTCCCAATTAAGGTCAAAAAACACCCTCCTCAAATCCATTGCAATAATCAAAAATCCATCTTCGAGTTAATCATCATACGCCACGGCGTCCTATGATTTTTTTCCGAAGATCGCCTTTACGACCCACGACGCGATCGCAAAAAGGCATCGCGACGCCTTATTGGTCGGGATAGTCTGTGACGTAAGCGAATACGCGATCCCCTTATTGGCCGGTTCCTTTATAAAACCGACACGGGTGTTTGATGTCTCTTCATATCGCAGTTAGACAACCAGCATAACGTCTCCCTTCATCTAGTAGCGCATTAATTAACAAGAAAATTTCAGAAGAGAAGTTAACGAACGTTTTAAGACTCCAAGGCTGATTTTTTTGGTGAAGCAAATAAAAGTTCAGGCGTAAAGAAAACCGAGGTTGATCTTTCAGAAAAGTAAGTAATTTTTATTTTTAGGTAATTATAATTTAATTAAAAAAGTGAAAAACTAATTTTATTATATTTTCTTGTTTTTTCAATTCTTTGGAAAAATGTAATTTTTTCTAATTAGGACAATTGCTATTTATAAAAAGCGCATAATGTTGTTAAGTTTAAAATTTCGCCGTTAAAAAGGGTCATCATAGAACAAACAAATAAATGAGGCCTTTAAACGTAAAGCGCAATTTTTACTACAGTTTAAAAGAAAATAAAATAATTTACAAAAAGTCAAAATAAATATCAAATATATTTATTGATAATTAAAAAACTTAGGATAGAAGCGAACATAGCAAATTCATAATCCCTGTTGAGACTTGAAACTTTTTATTACTTGAAGTAAAACTTTTCAAAGATCTCAAGTCGATTAATATCGAAGGCGGAGAGTTGCGGTTTCAGCTTCGTCAATATGATAATTCTTAACTGATTAATGGTAATAAAAGCGGCGAACTGTAAGCTTTTTAACCTAAAATAAATTTGTTGGCTTAAATATATCGTATAAATATATTGTAGTTAGCTACACTTTTGGTGATTTTAAAAAGCTCTTAGGCATAAAAGGGGCATTATCTTTTAGTGTGTGTTTCCTTGAACTACTCGTAGGTAAAGTTTGCTAGTTTAAAGTTAAGTGCCAACATTTGCGGATAATTTAGAAAGTTTCACGCAAAACTTAATGAGAACCCCAAGTTTCTGGATAAGCGCAGTTTTAGGAATTGTAAGAAAATTAGTATATCTAAATAAGATATTTTAATATATGGATAATAATTCAATGAAATTCCATAACAGCAATTACAAATTCCATAAAGAAATATAAAAAGCAATAAGATTGTTCATTGGTCTTGACCCTGGAATTAAATACCTACCATTAATCTTAGTTTCCATGCTGTACAACGTGAATATAATTTCTAATTATAATATATAAAAAATTAACTCATTCGTACGAAGAATTGCAGCAGAAACGCATTCAATTGAGATGTCTACAATGATCGCAAAAATACGCCCTTCATTGATGATCTACTAATGCGATATTACGGTTTTGTCAAATCATATTCCTTTTAGTCATCTCGATGACGTGTCATTGATACGGCCTGGGCGATTAACCTTTCAAATCAATTAAAAATCAATCAAAATCCAATGTTCGACCTTGCTAAAGTTCCCTGATCTGATTGAAAATAGCTTCTGATAAACGGTTTACAACGTCAACTTGATTTCTTCCTCCACGTCTTCTTTTTTAAAGAATTAAATCATTGACCGATGTTGTTCTATTTTTATTATTATAAACAAACAAAAGTTCATACAATTTCAATTGCTAAATTGGCATTATGTCGTTGTAAGTATATAGCGTTTTAGTCGGTAAGACTAACTTCCGCCCAGTAGGTGCATTGATCAATCTTCGAAATTCAACATTTTAACAACAACTATAATAGGTCAAAAACGTTTGTTAAACATTAGTGCGTATACATAATTTATACGAAAATTAACGTGAGTTCAAGTTGCTCTAAATTATATTTCCACCTCTGACAATCAATACAATCTTGAATTCGATACCCTGTATTTCAAATGTGTAAAACAATAACCGTCCAAATATAAAATAAATATCTTTTTAATGTTCTTATATTCTTGTTGAAATTTATAACAAAATTCAAAATTCATTAAATAGGAAATCGAGTGTACTTCTCTAAGCACATTGTAATTGCAAAAATCATTACTCGCATTGAAGTCTGGCAACTATTATTAGTTGTTAAACCAAATCCGAGATCCGAGATCCCATCTTCTTAATGTAGCAACAGATAGTACAACTCCACGTCCATGTTCTAGCTTTCTCGAAAGTTCTATAAAATGTACAGAATGATTCCTCCGTGTTAACAATATATAGGTATTCTATTATCCTATATACATAAAATTAATTCCACTCTATATGATTATCTGATTATTCATTATAATAAAAACAACATTTTTATGTAAAATATTACTCTGAAAAACCTGTTCATTAATTCGAAACTGCAAAAATTTTAAGTCATAAAATTAGTTTTTAATGCACGTTTTGAATCAACAGCCTTGGCCAAAAGTATTTGCCACTTTTATTTTTGTGGACTATTTTAAAAAGATGTACCTCATTCTTTGACCGTGACTATGTTATTTTTTTTGTGTTTCGCCCGTGTAAAATAACATATTTACTGTACAACCATGACCAAAAGAATGAGGTACTCCATAAAAATATGTATTTCTGAATTATTTGTATCATAGAAAAACGTACCATTTTAAATTATCGATTTATTAGTTACTAGAATAATGTTAGAAAGATAGTTGTTAAAAGAACAGGGCTAAGAACCTCAAACCACTATTATCACCAAAGAGAGAGGGCCTTTAGAACCACATGTTATTATTGAGGTACTGCAGAGATAAAGGTGTCTCTAGTTACACATTTTTAAAATAGCCCACAAAAGTAAAGGTGGCAAATATTTTGGACAAGGCTGTATATACAAATTTATATTTTATATATCGAAGCAACAGAAATAATGATATTTTTTACTAAAATATAGGAAATGGGACCAATATTAAATATAGCAGCATAGCTGCTTTAATTCATCACCTTAAATAAGGTGAGGCTCAGGCTTGCTGGCCATGGTTTGAATGAAATGTTGTATATGTATAGGTTGCAATATAGTATAAATACATAAAATAATACAGCATACTTCTTAAAAACAATGGAAAAAAATACATTTTAAATTTTAATAACACTTTAAATACAGTGCGAGAATTTTAGGTGGAAAAATATATGTAAGTAAGAAGTAAATTTTCTTTTCGTTTGTATAAAAAAGAGGTTTCAAATTGACCAATCCCAAAAGCTCATTCAAATCGCTGACAACAAAAATGTAGCATTGGATTTTTTGTTAATTTTATACACTGGTAACTTTTGTCAAGAAAATTCTTCACAGACGTTTCGTCCACATTCTCCATATAGAATTAGCATTTCGGTATATTCATCTCCTGAATACATTTTACAAACTGTAAAATAATATGAAAAAATCGAAATTTAAAAATTTCAAATTCAAATTTTCTTGACAAAAGTTGTCAGTGTCAACAGGCAAATAAAATTAACAAAAAATCCAATGTTACTTTTTTTTTTGTCAGTGATTTGAATGAGCTTCTGAGATTCGTCAATTTCAAACCTTTTTTTATACAAACCAAAAGAAAATTTACTTCTTCGGTTGCATATTGTGCATCTCTATTGTCGTTACTATAAGACCATTTCCGCTGGAGAGCGAGTTGTGGAGCACCCTGCATATTTAAACACATCATTTGATAGGGAATTTTATTCTCTACAAAAAAGGTTTTTAACTTAATGGTGTAATTGCAGTAGTTTTCAAGAAAACCCTATTTTTAAGCGAAACATTTTTTTTTGCAAATTCAGCTAGTCCGAGTGCTACTCGGGTTCGGGCGTTACAAGTTCAATTTTTTTTTTAAACTACTGCAGGTACACCAGTACGCCTAATGACATTTTTTTATAGAGATTAAAATTCTTTATCAAATGGTGTTTAAATATTTTTTTTAAATGTCAATTTTGGCGATTTTGATGATTGTGTACAAGCCAAACACGTTCTTTGAAAATTTTTTCCTTAAACACACTCTCTTTTGGCAAACCAAATAATAATATTTTGGCCCGACCTAAGTTGATTTCAAAAAAAGTGGATATTCCATCCACTCTAATCTACAGTAAATGTGTGGAATCAATTTGAATTAATTTAAACTTTTTATACGTGTGACGCAAAGTAACCCTTGAAGTAACCCCAATTTATGGTACCTAAACTAATTCCATATCCTTTCTTTTTATCTTTTTTTGTATTGTTGCTTATTTTTCAACCAGCCTGTAAAACGCAGATTATTTTTTAAATTGAAGCTTGATTGTGTCTGCATCTACTTCCTGAATCTTTTTTTCTAATTACCAGAAGGCCAGTAACGCTTTACTTATTGATAAATACAATCTTAGTTATTGATATGCTCAATCTTAAATTTCTCTCTAACTGTTGCGTTTAAATAAAGAACATAATACATGAAACATACTTAGAATTTAAAGCAGAATTCAAAAATGAAATAACGAATACATGTTTCCATTAAAAATAATGAAGTTGGCTATTGTAACTTGTTCTCGTATTATCCTGCATACAAAAAATTATCATTAGAAAAATTGCAGTCGAAAATGAAAGTCTACGTGCCCGAAGATTTTGGCCGCGGATGTACGGAGTCTTACTTATATGGATTATTCCATCCAAAACTTACACACTGTATATGAAGTAATATTAAAATTTAAGGTTCGTTTTTCTCCCTTGTTTTAAAGTATTCCTATAATTTTCGGTATATGATTTATGTATGGCCACCTACACATATAAAAGATTTCATGAAAATCCATGACCGGCAAGCCTGAGTCCCTCCTTGTAAGATATTTTTATTTCAATATAAAATTGTTGGCTTAAATGTGGTAATTTTTTCTAGAAATATCACCAATAGATTTAGAATTTTTAGTGTCAGGGGTTACAATAACATTACGTGAAGTAAACTAATCAAGTTTACTGGTAATTAAAATATCTTAATTGGGACCAAGTGCTGTTATTTTAGGTAATTTTGACCTCCATTGATTTTTTACTTTTTGGTCAAATTTCCAATGTAACTTAATGATAATATTTTAAAAGTAATTTACTAAAATATTGCTTAAATTGATAACTAATATTTCTTTTAAACTTATAGGCCACCGTAACAGCATACAAGAAATAATTACTCTTGTAAAATGTAGTTTGAATTTTTAATTTATCTTTTCCTTTTATTTCGAAACTTACATGAGTTAAAAGTTTTGTTAAATGGACCTTCCTCCCAATAGCTTTCATACAGTTCCTCAAAAAATGCAATCTTCTAAATGATATATTTAAAAGTTCCACGACTTCACGGTGGGAATTGCCTAAAGGCAAAAACTGAATGGACTAAATTCCATTTGAAAACCAGTTCTTCAACAAAACTAAAAAACCAATTAAACTTAAAAAAGGTAGGTAAATAAAGGTGAAACATAGTTTTTTCATAAATATTATGAACAATCTCAACAAGTATTCAGATTGATCATAATATTCGCAAAAGTTTTGGCGCAATAAGGCAACACTGTTGTGTTTCTTCACTTGACGTCATAATGACGTAAGCACAAAGTTTTGTGAAATATCCTATCTAAACGAACTCTTTTATCTTCAAACAAAATAACTTTGAGTGGTATTATGAATACCTTACTTGTCCTATAAGCCTAAAATAAAATTGAGAATAATAAAATATGCTCGAAAATAATTTAGGGATTTTAAAGTTAACTACAATTTTAATCTATTTTTTCGTTACTTTTTAATATTCTAGAAACATCTATAAAATTTAATAATAATTTCTATTTGCTGTACAGAGAAATTTTCTTCTCAGCAAAAATAAAATTCGAATAACAACTAAAAGTAGCTAACAACTGAAAAATCATACATTCAACATTAGGAATATAGGAATTTGTAATTTAGTTTTATTCGACATGTCGCATATATAAATATACTTTTTTATTGAGTTTAGGTAGTACACGTAATTGCTTTCGTTTGTTTTTTTTTAAATGTCAATGCTTAATTGAAAATCTCTGTTACATTGTCTATATGTAGGTAAATATCAAATAGTCACTACTAACTTTGGTAGATAATCGTACGACTATTAGAGAATTCTGATTACAGAATTGACATTATAATGAATTTGCGACGTCTATAAGTTCCCCATTGTTGAGAATATTACCATAAAATTAACACAATTATGTTCAAATAAGTTAAGTCTTGCAAAGTAATAGTGGTTGTAATAACGTTTAACCTATTTGTTGTGCTGGTTGGATATATGTGGTTAAATACCAAAGGTGCGAAGATACGAATTAACTATTAACCAGTAATAAATTGACCAGTTAAGAAAAGCTGAACTATTTGTCAAGCAGAGCTAACCCCTTATCCGTTGTTAAGTAAACTAAAACAATTATTTTCTACCTTCAATTTAAAGTTTCACAATTACTCTCGAGTCTTGGTTTTAATATAATTTCCTCTCATAGGTACCGTGGTAAGCTTTAATTTTCTTTGCGCCCCCGTACCATGATTAAACGCCGAAAGATTAATTCTTCTGTTAAACTAATCTGGTTATTTGTATTTTAGTTGTTTATGACGTCGTTCTAGACTTTCACGGAAGAATTAACGAACTTAAAAAAAGATAAATTCATATTAAAAAGTCTCGCTCTTAAAATTAGTAAAAGAGAAAAGAGTTGTGCTGCCACACATTGAAAAAAATCGTACTCATTGTTAGTACGTGATTTGTTTTCATAAACTGGTTGAATTAACTCGTTTTTTTTCTCATAAAAAAAAACGTTTGATGAAAATTAATTTGTATTTGGAACGAAACAGGTTCAAAACAGATTCTTCACTGTCATAGAACCGCTCGCATTTTTTCCTGCTTTGTGTGAAAGAAATCAATTATAAAAAAGCATAAAATTTGTATGGGGCCAATTTTTTCTGCGATCTAAGGCTCGTAATGTGAGTATACGTTCCCATTAACAGTGCGTTAAGTTTTCAAAATACCACACCGGAATATCCTATTGCATGTAGGGAAAGAAGAATTAAATTATATTTTCTCTTAAGTGATGGTTTGAAGCACAACAAGAAAATCTCTAGATTAACTAAAAATATTATTCCATGGTAACCTAATTGAAGGGCCCAATGAAATAATTTAGCAAGTCTACTACGAGTATATTAAAAAATTCAGGAAACCAAAAAAGTCCTGGATATATCAAGTTTTTGCAAAGTACTGATAGATAGGCAACCACCATTACATCATTTTCCTAAGTTTGTATCGGTAATCAAACCTCGTTTATACACAAGACAAATGATTTTCTTATACTGATTGTGAGTAAGAATATGCCATTACCTCATTTTTTGATAAAAGTGGTTGGGCCAGGTTATTACATTGGGCTCCTCAATTGTAAGATATAAAATAATCAATATATGCATAATGCCTAATATGAATATAGGAAATATATGTATACAGGGTTTTTGATATATCGATAGAAAGTTTTCAATAGGTGATAGATGGAGTCATTTATAATCTATATGACCAGATTTAACCCTACAAAACCATACAAAATTATACCGTCTTTGAGATGTCCATCTTTTTTGATATTTATGCGAAATATTTCAATTCTTGATATTAAATTAATTTTTTATATAACTAAATTCCATTTTTCGAAATATTTGTTTAAATTATGCTTAATGTACTACAGGATACGCCATTGAAAACGAAACAAAGCTCTTTTCTCCCAAACGGATAAATAAATAGAAAAAAGTTGAAACACGTCAACTTTATTTTCAAAGGAGCAACATTGTAAATGTAAATTCGTGTATATAGGGTGGGCCAAAAATAAATTACTACGACGAACTTCATTTTTTAAAATGGAAATACGCATTTTTTACTTAATTTTTGAAATCTGCTTCAAATTGTAAATACAGGGTGTCCTCGAACAACCTTTTCAAAAGAAAAGGGTATATAGGGGCAGTCAAAATAAGTCGATTTAACAAAACTTGTCTAAATCCAAAAGTTGATAATAATGGAGCTACAGGGTGTCAAAGTTACAAAAATAAATCACATTTTCTTTAATATCTTTCAATTGCCTCAACCGAATTCCACGAAATTTCGTGTACGGGGGTTTTTCGGGACGAGGAATTCGAATTTATCAACGATTTGCATATGCATCTTCTAGAGGACGCCACAGACGGCCATTAAGGGACATTTAAATCGTTACGACTTTTTTGTGCTACACTGTATGTCACTTTCGAATAGAAAAATCTATTCTCCTATCTTTTTTATTTAAAAAAAGTATACCTGAACGAAGTCGCTAGGAGTAAGGGTTTCCGAGAAAAGCGCATTTAAAGCTGATGATGCATGCAAATTATCCAAATGTAAAGACAGTTTTTTGTGTAAGTAATGAGTCATACTTCAACAGCATGGTACTGCGACCAAAATAAGTTGATTTACTTTGGTTTACCCTAGTGCCAAATTTGAAAATAACCAAGATATAGGGTTAAAGAAAATGTGGTGTATTCTTCAACTTTGACATCATGTATCTTTGTCAATAAGTAGGATGCGTTCTATTAGGAAACTTCTCAGCATATCGACGTTCGGCCGCTCGAGCATT
>JABRWK010000213.1:114053-129019 GCA_013372445.1 Hypothenemus hampei | reverse complement strand
TGGATAAAGACTAATTTCTACCATAATTTTAGCTTTGAAAAATCAAAGGTGCCTTGGAAATTGCCAAAAAACCTATTTTCTTGTAGAATAAAGTACCTTTTATGTATCAAATACGACAAAAAGTTACTAAGAAAAGTTCTTTAGAATCAATATTTAGGCTCCAATACCAAATTACAAGAACCACGGCCAACTTTGATTTTTTGTTTTTTTTCTCAGTTTTTCCAAGATGGTAGCTTTTATGTATCAAATATGACATAAAGTTATTAAGAAAAGTTCTTTGGAATCAACATTTAAACCTGTATACCAAATTTCAAAATCTTCGGCCAAAAAAAATCAACGTGAAATATCAAAGTTGGCCGAAGATTTTGAAATTTGGTATATATTGTAAACGTTTGTCAATAAAACTTAATTTATAAATATTTTTTATATGAAATTATATACAAAATTGAAGCAAAACTTTAAAAAATAATTATTATGATTTTCTTGTTGATATAACATCTTAGTCTACAAGTCTTGTAGTTGAATGTTATTGTTAAGTCTGATAGTTCTTCTTTTATAAAAGTGTCTGATATTGTCAAAAATAAAGATACTCTATTCTAAGGTAAAAGTCTTTTGACATATCTCATATAAAACTTAAAAATATTGATATTTAACAGTTGTACTTTGCGTTTTAGGTTATGGAGAATTTTCCATAAAAAAAAGAAATTTTTAAAATATTGACATTGATTATACCAAAAAAGAATCGGATTAAAAAATCGAAGTTATTATTGGATCGAATTAGATCTAAATGTATTGAATCGTTCATTACTAATAATATTACGTCCATCAACACCTTCTATAAAATAAAAATGTCGCAATTCAATGAAAATTTACCATAGAAACAATAAATATTGTAAATAAATATCATCATTGTGTAGAAAAGGTTCAAAAATCATAAAAAACTGTTTTGGAACAGACAATCTATGTAGTCAAAATTTTAATAATTATTAATTAGTATTACAATACTATAATTACTATATAAACATAAAAATTGTTAAATGTTGTAAATTTAAAAAGAGTTGCCTAAAATCCTAAATTGTGATTTCTCTAGGTAGACGGAAATCTTGTGGCAAAAAATATACATATACATAATTATTTATCTCGACCAAGTAGCCTCCACCAACGTTGCCAATTTTTCGGAGACCCCTTGGTATTGAACAAGGCTGGAGTCTAATATGTCCAGTAGATTTTCTCAGTGTATATGTGTATTAGCAGGTGGCGACCCGTGGTGTTGTTACCGTGAACTGAGTAGTATAACTTCAGATGTATAATCACCCAACCAGCCTCCACACGAAAAATTGTCTATGGCCTGTACATAGCCTTACTAATGAGTTTTGAATATTATACACGGGGATACGCACTGGCCTCCGATTTTTCCAATGCGCCTCCGATTTTTGAGGCGACTACGTCTACAAAGTATATATTTTGGAGGCGTGTAAGACGTTTTGCATGTATATATATATATACATATATATATATTATATATTAATATATGTATATATATTTATTAATATGTATACAGTGGGTTCCAATGAAAAAGTAAGAGGCTTTATTTCTCCAAACGGATAATTAAAAAAAATATCAAAACACATCATATTTATTTTCAAGGGGAAAACATTTTTAATATAAATTCACGTATACAGGGTAACTCAAAAACCAGATATGAATACCAACTTCATTTTTTCAAATGGCAATACCTATTTTTTAATTCATTTTTGGATTCTGCTTCAAATTTTAGGTATGTTTCATGTACCATGTCCTATACCCAAACTCAACAGTTACTGAGAAATTTACGATTGAACATAGTAACAACTAAAACGGTACATACATATCAATAATTGAGGCCCTGAGCATTTGCAGCCTAAATCCTCGAACACGTAAGTTTAGTAGTAGTTTTTTCAATGCGAACATTTTTTGATAGTTATCTTTTATTTTTACCGCCTCCCAAAAATAAAACAAGAAAAATATGTCAAAAAAAGAAGAAAGATAGCTATAATTTATGTAGTATTATATATTATATATACTACATATATATATTACATATGTTTACTAGACAAAAATTGTTTGTCTTCATATTCTCTATCACACCTGAAAGAAAATTAAATTCATTTCTTAATAAAAATTTTTAAAAATCACACATAGGGACCCTTACCAGTTTTATGTTAGGTACCGAAATTAGAATTTATTTTTTATCTTGGAAACGGCTACTTCGATGACAAAATATTTACAGACCATTTTTATTAACAATGGATGCAGGATTTAAAAAAAAAAATATTTAAATTGAAAAAAGTCAGTGGCGTATCATTTTTTCCATTAAAAATATGTCATTGGGTGGACACATGGACGACACTGGTATAGGTCGAAATGTTCTGTCCACTCCAGAACATGCATATTTATCCCGCCATAGCGTGTCCCAAATTTCATGTCCATATCTCAAACCGTTTTTGAAATATTTAAAAAATAAAAAAAAAATAGTAATTAAACACTGTATCTTGGAAACGAAGCGATTTCGGACCTAACTTTATTCACTCTAAATGTTTATTTTTATAATTTCTACATTCCCTGAAAGTTTGTCGGTATGTTTCCGGAAAACCCTGTATATGTATACATATTACTCAATGTTTTAGATCAGTATTACCAACGAAATTTAAATATCAAAGTCTTAAAAAAAGACTTTACATAATTATCTTGGTACTTAATGCAATATTATGACTTATTAATGAGACTTTGAAATTTTTGACACCTAATTTTACAACTTTTGCTTCTTACGAACTTAAAATGGATTAGTTGAACGAACGAGAGAAGATAACTGTTCTAATGATATGAGATTATGGTGATAATATGAAGAGATACTTTATTTAATAATGAAATTAATTTCTTTTTCTTATTTTTTGTTTATTTTAAGTTCTTTATAAAGCAAAAATTACAAAATTTGGTGTCGAAAATTTCAAAATGTCATTCATAATTCATAATATTGCATTAATCGCAATAGTAATTATGTATGTATTTCAAATAAAAAAGACCATTCAAGAACTTACTATTTTGAAAATGGTTAAAATTGGAGAAAGGTGTTCAAAATAAAATTTATTGAGAATTCAATAAAGAATGGAAATATTGAAAAACATATGTGATATTCTATTAAAAGCAAGGGCTTTTTTTGGCATCATGGCGAGAAAAAATTTCGATATTATATCTCCAACGTATTAAAAATTTAACAAATATTTCGCCATTTGACATATCATCTATTTTTATCTTAATATTCAAAATTTGTTATTTGGGTAAGTTATTCATAATAAGCCATATAATATTTTTTAGCTCAATCATCAACGTACTTAGTTTATTTTATCATCTATTGTCTACTAAATAAGACTAATAAACAAGTTTCATTTGGAACAAGTCTTTGTAGATTGCAGAGATACGGAAGTCTTTGCCTGATTGAAGTGAATGTACACAAAACTTCCTGGCTTATCAGCCGAAATGGTTTCGTAACACCGTTAGGAAGTTTGCGTTCTAACAATCTAAATCACGCCGTTATGCTTAATGCGACTTAATCATGTTTTAGTATTATGAAGTTTGAGAGGCACAATATAGTTTTTCAAGCGTAAGGGTTTACGCCTGACCTAAACCGAATTGCAATTGCAAATATTAAATTCGAAAAACTTCTGAATCGCTATTTTATTCATTTACAACTTGCGGTGTTGGTCGTTTCGTGCAAATCCACCTCCGAATTGAATATTTAATCCAACAATGTCGGTTTCCCTTCGTAAAACATTGCCATGGCCTGGAGGTTATTCAAATGTATGCGGAGATATGCTAAAATTAATTTTTCTTGTGACATCCTAAAGGGAAACATGATGTAAGGGTGAATAGATTTCGAGTTTCATCTGGGCCTTTTAGATCAACCTGCTGATGCGGTAATGGATATTAAGTGTGTAATTTATTTGGAAATGAACCGGGGAAAGTTTTCAGAGGAGGAAATAAGCTGGCGCTGTAAAATCATAATTATAAAATTGTCACAATCGTTTTGCAAAGAGAAATATGCTCTAAATGATGCACTAAAATTTATACACTTATACAATTTTATTATCGTAAAGTTTCACGCGATGTAAACTAATTTCCTGCAATTTTTTCTACTATTTTTCACGTCAAAATTCCAGTTTGGGCTTAACAAGGCGCAATGAAAAGTGCATTAGGAACGGTTTTAGGGCACGATTTTATTACAGTAGTGCCAGTGGTGAAGATTAAAATTTATCAATTTCACTTTTAATTGAGATAAAGCGTCTTGGCCTAAACAATACTCTCTTTCCCAAGTTCCGAAGAATTTGATCTCTGATTTACAGGCGAGGTTGGCGAGCGTTTAAAGTTTTTTAATTTTTTTTCTTTGCCGCCCCGGAAATAATGATTTCGAGACTTTTTAGATTATTTCAATTAATTGTTAGGGAGCGGAAATTTCGTATCCATTTTAGGGTGGTTAATTAAAGTAAAAAAATTGTAAATCATTTGGGGATGGGTTTTTTGGCGAAGGCAAAATATGACTTTTTTATTTGAATGTATAATGGGTACCAACCCCCTTGAAGGACCCCTTCAATTTCAGAATCAATCAACATATTTTCGTTGAAGCTTTAAACCGGAACAAATTTCATTCGCCAAAATTTGCATACCTATGATTGCCTTGTAGTACCAACTTTGGCATCGTAATGTGCTTTTGTATAAATTTGGGGTTGAGAATAACCATTAAAGGGGAAAAGTGATACGAATGCAATCGAATTCTCCTTTACAATATTACAATTTGTCTTTAAATTTTATAGACGGCAATTCTCTTCTACGTTTTTTTGATTGGTAATTGAATTATTAAGGATCAAATTCACATGGTTAAGGAGCAATAGATATCAAAGGAATTATTAAACTATGTGAATCGATGCGAAATCTATTCCCAAAGCATAACTAGAATTTCTGGTTATTCGAGCCATTCGGTCATTAATTCCGGTTTGTTGCTTTTCTAGAAAGAGCCAAATAAGATGTTAGTTTCGATTAAGGTTGTCTGAAGGGCCTTAAGCAATTAACTATCGATGGAACGTGTTTATTTCAGTTAAAGCTTAATCAACACATTTTAAATTCTGTAAAAGGTGAGAAAAGAAAAAAATTGAGTCTGGAATTAGGTATGCACCGCTGAGCGGATTTATTGCGTGTTCCCCTTGTTAAAATCTTTAAACCGGTTGCCGGCTTCATTTCATTTAAATCCGACAGTATCTCTCTCATGCCTTTCGCGAAAGAAGAAAAAAAGAAAATAATTGCCGCCAGGGAATTATTCTTAATTATATTGTTTCTTTCTTTTGACTTCCAATAAAAACTTTACTGGGATTTTGTAGCAGTGCAATTTTTAGGTATTCTTTTAATCACTTAGCGGGAAATGCTATTGCTGCCGTTGCTGTGCTGCAATCAAAAGTCCAGAAACTACAATAATCGAGAACGTGCCGAAAACCTGCGGAACTCGTCTTTCTCTCTCTCTCTCTCTCTCATACAGTTTAAATCATTTTAACAATTAGTAAATTGAAAAGACGGCAACAACGGTTCAAACGTAATAATTCATCTGAAACAGCGAAAAACTTCTCTGTTATTAAACCTTTAGATTTTCCCGCGTTGCTGAGCTCGTTGTTACGTGATTACAATTTTTTTAAGTCGCCTCACCACACGGTTCTAAAACAATACCGAAAAGAGGGTGTTTTCAGTACGGTTTTCGGTGGCTGGACATAAATTAACAAAACGTCGGCAATAATTTATAAAGTTTTAGGACGTGGAAGACACATTAACTTATCCACAGACGGTTGATAAAAGCTGTAAATCCGGAAATCCCTTCCGACAAGTTTTTGCGGCACGGCCTATGTTAGTGACGAAGGTTAAAACACTAACTTGCCAGGCTTTAGCCTTTAATTACCAACATTACATTGAAACCAAACGTTCCTACAAATTCCTCTGACATCTGGTCATTATATTAATCTAGTTCCAAGATAATTTTTGGATTTCTTCATTAATCTACGGGTTGTGCATACACTGATCATTTGTGAGTCGATGAGACATCCAGAAGGAACAAAATTTTCACACATTGTAAGTATTCAGGCAGAATTGAATTTGAATACTTGATGTATAGATGTCTGCTGCATAATCTGAGGCATAATGTATGTCGCATTATTGCATCCGCTACATGATTGTCTTTTTTTGACCATAACGCATGCAACAACTAGATGTTCATAACATTATGACTTAATCCAAATACATCTCTTTTAAATTGACTGTCATACGTCTAAATACTTCTACGGTTTAGTGCTTCACTCGAAACATAAAACTAAATTCGTTTTATCATTGTTTCTTCTACCGCAAACTTGACTTAACTTAATCTTGCCTTATTTTTCATTTGAGAACAAGTGGTGCTACAAACGCATTCGTCTACTATGCTTGATGGATAATGTGACTAAGGTTATAGCGTTGTAAACATAAAAATGGCTCAGTCATAAGTCGCAAATTTCAAAACATTGTTTGGTCTCTACGAGAACAGTTGAAACGGATTAACCGATACAAAATGAACCAAGAGCAATAAAGGAATATATCCAATGACGTCATTTGGAAAAATAACTTATGTATTTACAAGTTGTGCGAACTCAGCTACAACCAATTTCACATTGTTTACGTTTAATTTGGTCGTGTTCTATTATTGTGTTCCTTTTTGTTTTGATTTTTATATTTGATTTTCACTGTTATCGAAGTTAAAATTTTCAATTATTAAATCTACGGTGGTCCTATACTGTAATGCAGAAAGTCAATAAAGTATGTGAAAAGTATGATGAGGAAAATTTTTCGGACATGTTAAACTCGTTATATAAATTACATTTTTTCAATGGAGTTTTAAGATATTCTTGCTTTTATATTATGTAAATTGTTACAATATCAATTTATTTTAAAAGGCTATCTCTCATTTTGTTACAGATTTAAAAAAAGAAAATTTCATGAAAATCGACTTTGTAAACTAAAAATTATAATCAAACAACAGATAAACAAATGCCAGAAGTAATAAATGATACATACAGCTAAGTTGTCACGTAGCAATGGCTTGGTTACTTCTGCGGTTTCATTGATCAAATCTGTTTTGAAGGCAAAACGTTGGATATACTACATCAGACTTAACAGAATAAAACGTATTTTGTTAGTTAAAAAAGATACAATTTATGATCCATGTATATTTATGTTGACAAAAATTCGATCTTCGTTCAATTTGCTTCATAGACTCGTNAGAGGACAAGGACATTGCCAACAAAATGTGAGCAGATGAGCTAATAATAGCGCCCAGTTTTAACTTTGATTTAAATTATGAGATTCGGTTTTAAAAGAGTTTCTGTGTTCAATGTGGAAAATTGTTACACAATATGAATTACAAAAGTAGTATTATCCTCTAATTCATATCCATCAAGTGCATATTAGCCGAATACATGATAAAGCAAAAAAGACTAAATTGTCGAACACTCTTTATGTAAAATACGCTAAAAAAAATTTTGTTCTTCAAAAGAAACAAATATATTAATATTTTTACAAATACTTCAGACAATTCGGAAATATTACTAACCGTATTCCTTTATTTAATTTGGCCATTTAGTAAGTTAAAAATAGACAGGACAAGGGTTTTACGATGAAAAAAAACTAAAAAAAATTAATGTAGGAATCATGATATATCCCTAATATAGGAATCAAAACCTATCTCTAATTATAATTATTGACGTGACAACTGATAAGACAATAGATGAGAGACGTTAGGGAAACGTGGGAAGAAAAAACGTATTTTTAATGTGTTATAAAAAAAGAGTTTAAAGAGAGTTTTGTTAATTAGTTTTTATTGTTATTTAATAAATCGTAGTATTAATAATTAATATAATTATTATATGTAAATACTACGCTTCAAAATTAAAGTACCACAAAAAAATCCTAAAATTCAAAATTCATTTTCTCCTCCAGCACTGGTCTTATTTCAATTATTCATTTTTTTAATATGTAGGCTTTTTCTTTGGAAACGACTTATTATTTCAAATTTTTATTTAGAATTTAATTCTAAGGATGTACAGTGTGTATGAATAAGATGACGTTTTTTCAACGACTTTTACAACACTGTTTGGGACATTCCAAATGCATCATTTGTTAATTAACATAATCAAAATGTAGTCCATTCTTTTCTAGACAATTTATTTTTTTAATCATCTTTCTATCTCTTTTTAATCATTTTTTCCCTCTTCATGAATCAGTGGACTTACAGATGAATTGTCTCTCCTCCAGTGTTGTGTTTGTTTTTTAATTTTTTTGTGAAGATGAATTTACTCTATTAGGTATTAGTAGTTTAGATTTAAAAGTGTTAAATCTCTTAAATTTCTTCTTAATTTTTCAGATGAACCGTTCTTTCTCCCCTGCCTACTATGTTTTAAATTTTCATTTTTCCTTTAATTCTTTTTCAACAAACTAGTCCGTTAATGGTAAAAAGTCCACTGCTTTATTTACTACGAAAAAGTGGACTACATTTTGAATACATTAATCAACAAATGATGCATTTGAAATGCCCCACAGAATGTTGTAGAAGTCGTTGAAAAAACGTCGTCTTATTTACACATCCTGTACATGCCTAAAATTAAATTCTAAATAAAAATTTAAAATATTAGATCGAAAGAAAAAGCCTACATTTAAAAAAAAAGAATCACTAAAATCAGACCAGTGGTGTAGGAGAAAATGAATTATGAATTTTAGGATTTTTTTGTGGTGCGTTAATTTTGACGTGTAGTGTATTTTAATAAATTCACTAATTCCGGACTTCCTACATAAATGAATATCGCAACTGCCAAATCAGGTCGATATGGCTACTATATTGAACACATACTTGGCCAGATCGTCTTATGCGATATATATATTTAAATATTTTTTACCATGGTTATCACTAAATGTATATTTTTTCAACACTTTCATGTTCAGATATTACTTGCTCCTCATACTACAAGTGTAGCACGTTACCAAATATTTCATATAAATTTTTCAATGACTCTGACTTCAATGAATGTTCTTAGTCCAATTTTTAATGATTGGGGACACGATATTTTGTCATTTTTGAATCTAAAAATAGTTCCGAGGTAAATCAATGCTATTCAAGCAGGATTTTCCTTGAAAAGTGTTTCCAGAAATTTGTAATCAATTTTCTAATTCGTTGGTGGACTGTACAGGTGGTTTAAAATAAGATCTAATAGCTGTTCAAGATGCTATGGATTTTACCAAATTGCAGAAAATAGAGAAGTCAAAAAATTTCTTATCAGTAATCTATTTCTTTGGGAATAATGTCATACATATTATTAAAATGCTTTAATAAAAAGTTGCATTGTAAACCTCTGGAGCACAATTTTCATCCTCACACCAAATAAAATTAGATCTTAAAAAGGAAGGGCCCGTCGTCAAACTAAACCAAGCTTTACTTTATCCTTTATTGAATATCAACACGACTCAATAAAAATAATTAACTAGCAGGTCATAATAATTTATATAATAACAGCTTGTGCGAATCATTCGAAATTCAATCATTCAAAATCTGATTTAAAATGATAACTTCACGTTTGCTACTAACCATAATAGTATATGGTAAGACTATTGTCAAAATCAAGTTGTTGGGACTTAAAATGAATTGTCATAATATAGAAGATTAATCAAAGTAAGTACCTACTGTCAAAGATCCCAGCTATAAAGATGTAGGTATTAAGAAGAAAAAAAACACAAAGCCCGTGCCCCTCAAATTAAAAACCGTATTGAAAGGCTGAAATTAAAAAGGTATTTCTCACTTACACAACAAACTAACTCGTTTCATATGCAAGGGAAGGTGTTAAAATGGGGCCGGAAGTCTCACGCCGAGGGCCCTCGAGGCGAGTCGTGTATGCTGATGCCTTCGCGTCCTTGAGATATTCTTGCCAGTTATTCCGCGACATAAAGAAGTGTCTGAGAAACTGTTGGCATATATGAATAGTAACTGCCAGTTGTTCTACACCGGTGCAATTTTTATTTTAATGAGGTCACATTTGTTAATTAAATTATGGTTTTTCTAAAACATTTGATGGATATTGATGACATTTCTAAAATTCTAAATTGATTTAATATTTTTAATACTATTTACATAAAACAATATAGAAAGATAGAGTTTGTTCGGCATCGTCTTGTAGATTAATACGCTGTAATTATTGTAAATTCTACTGAATGAAGACAAGTATTCGAAAACTATATGAAAACTATCTTAAACAATTGAAATTGGTAATATTAACGCATGGAGTCGTCATCATGATAATATTTATTCTTATCATTTACAAAAAGTCAGGACTTACTACGTCTTGAAGATTTCGAACTCCGAATACGATATTGTCAGCGGGTGTATGATAACTTGGAGATTTCGAAATATCTTTTACCAATGAGATTCTATTTACAAGGAGTGGTATTACCAATATAAACAACGCTCACAGTTGGGTACAAA
The DNA here is from genome assembly GCA_013372445.1 of Hypothenemus hampei. Classification (NCBI taxonomy): domain Eukaryota; kingdom Metazoa; phylum Arthropoda; class Insecta; order Coleoptera; family Curculionidae; genus Hypothenemus; species Hypothenemus hampei. The sequence continues at coordinate 118,449 of JABRWK010000213.1, read as the reverse complement.
AACCTACTTGATACAGTTATGGAGAATCATGAACATCGTTTTTCGTGAACATACCGTGTAAATTTAGAAATAACTATCTTGATGAGTTTTTTTAACAACTTCTTTAAGTAGAAAATTATATTTAGTTTTTAGAAGAAGAGATACCGAGTCGCCTGACAGTTCATTGGAAACACAAAATAACATGTGGGCTCAATGAAGTAGAGTTCAGATTTTAGATTTTGAAAGTAACGTCTTTTTAAAATGAAAAATTTTAAAAATGTGGATAATGTGTATAGCGGATAACTGTATGTTTACAAAAGAAGGGTACTTATTTGAAATCTTTGACATCTAGTTTACTTGAATTTTCTTTTTATTAGAATTATATTTCTTTTATTGTATTTTAATTTATTTTGATTCCTAGGCAGATTAAAGAACATAAGTCATAAAATACTGAATGTTTTTAATGCCAATGTTGATTATTTTGTTTGACTCATTGGCTGCCTAAAGCATATACTATATAAATCACCATATAGTCTGTTTCTTGTCCTAGTACGGTTGTGTGGGTTTTCAAAAAAAATTTAATTTAAAAAAGTTACTTTATTAAAACTTAATTTTCAAAATTCCTACTATTTCAAACTTATGTACTTGAGTCTATCAACCCTAGATTTATAATAGAGTCTAATAATAATTGAGATTCGCATAAAAACAGCATAATAAGATTAGGTTAAAGAAAAAATAGTGAATAGTGAAAACGCGTTGCATTTAACTTTTGTTCCTTGATGGAAGGCAAGCAGTACACATCAGAGTCGGGCTCAATAATACTTATAATTTTATGGATTAAAAGACATTTCAATTGTTGGTTTATTAAAATTTAATAATAAATTTAGATCAGCATTATCTTGTTTTACAGTGCTTAATTCAAGTAAAAATATTGAACAATTTCCAGTGTTATCTCATTTTTAATTGCCTCAAATAAGTTCGGGGAAGTTTAAAACACAAATATCTGGCGGTGAACTTAAATGTGAAAAGACAACTGATAAATCTCACTTTGATTTATCTGTTGTTTTTTTATTAGTTGTTTGTTTAAATTGCTTTATCTTACAGAAGCTTACTTACGGCACCTCTAAATTGTATGTAATATATTTTATCGTATGTACCTATAACTTTATCTATTTATCGATACCAGTAATCGTAAGCAATACTCAAAATCACAAGATTTATATTGTATATAAACGTACATATGTTTGTTCATTATTGTTCTCAACTTAAGGTAAGGTTTAAGTAAAACAAAATAAAAAATATAGGGTGTCCCGCAATATATGGATCACAGCAAATTGTAAATAGAAAACGTAAAAATACCTCATACGACCCAAAAATGCCTTATGGTTAGTAAAAGTGCATCCGTTTAAAAGATACAGAGTATTAAATATAAAAATAAATTTTCGAAAATATAGTGGATCGAGACTAAATTTGCTATAGTATAGTAAAGTTTTTGAAGACAAGAAATATGAATTTCATAATTATTTTAATATTCCTCGTTCCAATGTCTACGGATTGATTGATTAATAAATTCTGCCTGTAATTTTGAACTTTGATATTTCGATTGAACTGAACATGAATTAAAAAAGAGAGTTCCTTTCTAAATAAAAAAATTATGCTTCATTGATGTCAATATCCTTACTAGTTTTAAAGAAATGAGACTTATGTATTAAAAGTTGTGCATATTATTTAGGCAAATACCGAAAATCGTCACCATTAACATAAATACAGTTTTTCAAACAATTTTTTAAGTGTTATCGAACTTTGAAATAAATATTATCATTCGTTTGCATTCAAGTTGCCGAATTTTAAATTCGTTTTGAGTCTTAATTTCAACGATATAAACTATTTATGTCACATAACCTTATACAGAAAAATCAAGAGAATTAATGTACATATATAAGATAGCTAGAAAAAATCTCTGCCACGATCAAACCAACAATTCAACTACAAGAAAAAAAATAGATAGTGACCACATCCTGCTTGAATCGTATAATTCTAAAATTTATAGAGGAATATTGTCGAATAATTGAGGTAAATTATTTTGCAAAAATACCAAGTATGTTTCATCGTTAATAAATGGTAGTTCAAAGGGACTGATTAAGTAATCACCAATAATTTCGCAACAAATATCTAGCTAAAATTCGTATTGATAATTGTCTTTTCTGGTTACCGTATTATCTATGAAGTTTCTCTATAATAATAATGAGTATTGCTCCAATTAAGTATTCATTGTCTAATAAAAATTGCCTCATCAATTAAGATTATTTTATTAAGAAACATGAGATCGCTGTTTCCTCTGTGTTGTAAATCTTGATGAAACTGAACCCTGACAGGTCAATTATTTGATAAGAAATTTTGAATTGATAAAAAAAAAGACCAAAGTCAACTTTCTATAAAATTCTCTATATGATCGACTAGCTTATTTAGGTAGTTGCAAGCGCCGAATAGTCGCTTGTAGATTTTCATCAGTAAGATGTCTTCTTCTTGCGATACTGAATTTATTTGTAGTTGTATGTCACGATTATTCAAAAGAAAAGTACCAGTTTCACCTAGTTGCTTGTACAACCTTTGGAATATTTTCCAATTAAGTACAATTCTAGGGTATATCTCAACATATATCTTTATTACAACGTGGCTAGCAACATTTTTTTTATTGTTCCTCCAAAGCTTTCTTCTCAGTTCCATATTTGAAAATTGGATACCATTCGGAATTTTGACAAAAGCGTATAGAAAGTAAAAAACAAAAACAAAGTATGAAGAAAAAAGAATTAAATTAACCTTCTTTAAAATTCATCAAAGCACTACTGACAGTGATAACTAACCTGTCAAAATTAAAAAAAAGGCTTGACACCGGACAAGGGCTACACAATGAATAATATTTAGTTGCAATTAGTATATTTGTCGCTCTCTTAGCTTAACATACAACTATAATGTTAAAATATAAATAACTTCAAAACCAGACAAGATATTGAGATCAATGAAATATAACATTGTTATTTGGAAAAGGCTCTTCATCTTGAAGTCATATTGATACTAATCGAAATGCCAAAGTAACATTTTTGAAAATTTGACAATTATAATATAAATTAATAACAATATTTTTTTCAGAGTTCAACAATAATCTAATTATTAAAAAATTGTCTGGAGAATTGCATTTATGTATGTTAATTGTGAAAATTTTCAACATTTGCTGAAATAAGCTGTATCATTTTTAATATACCTATGAACATAAGTTTGTTTTTTTTGTAAATTTGTTACAGTATAATAGATTTTTTTTAATTTAATATTGAAAATCTAATTTCTTCAAAATCAGTAAATATGCTGAGATCTATGAAGCATAACTTTTTTATTTAGAATAGATCCCTGTTCCTTAATTCATGTTTAGAATAACCGAAATACCAAAGATAAAAATTATAGACAGAATTTATTAATCAATCAGTCCATATCCAGTAGCTTCTTGGAGGAGCATTAAAATAATTACGAAATTCATATTTCTTTTCGTCAAAAACATCTATGTACTAAAATTAGTCCCAATCGATTAAATCGTTTTGAAATCATTGTATATTTTCGAAAATTTATATTTAACTCTAACAGTTTTTATTTTTTAAACAAGTGACATTTTATTAAGACATTTTTGATTTATGAGCGTGAGCATATTTGGCATTTTTACTTCTACTATTTGTAGTTCGTGTGTAGCTGATATTGTTCTTTTACTTACCTACATAACATAAATTTATGAATAATATTTGTGCATTATTCATACAGGGTTATTCTTAAGTAATGGTACAAAGAAGATTGACAGATTTCTTAGGTAAAAAAAAGAATTATTTGAGTTATATACCCTTGTCCAAAAAATACATATTAACCGAGCTAGAGGGTCTTGAACTTTTAATTTATTTTTTAATTTTTGGTATACATTTCACAGTTTTGCAGATAATTCATTCAAAATGGGCATTTGGGGGTCACTTGACTTATGGAATTTAAATTAAATACTTATTTGGCGGTATTAGACAGAAGGCATCACTTACTCCACATTACGCATATTTAACTTGATATAATATTTTAATGGCTTATTTCACTAATACGGTGATTCTAAATATGGATATCCCCACATTTTTATCTAAAAAGGATGTAGTTCTTAAAAGTCAGTAGGAGCCATCGTTTTTATAATACACCTAACCCCCGGTTTACACGATAGATATGTTCCTCGGTAAACCGTGTAAATTGAAATTGAAAATTTTTATATGTAAAATCGTGTAAAACGAAAACAAACTAAAATATGCATATTCAGTCATTTATTGGAACACAAAATAATAATAACACATTTAAATAAATAAAAATAACTTTTTAGTGCCAACAAGAAGTCGGATTTTCA
>JABRWK010000213.1:93821-106348 GCA_013372445.1 Hypothenemus hampei | reverse complement strand
AGATGAAAAAAAAACCATAAGGTTTGTATGTTTTGTTCAAGCAATCAGGATGTTTAATATTGACTTGAAATTTTACCTAACATGATGATAGGTCATTGATATACAGAGTGGCAAAAAGATAATGCATAACATTCATCTTTAATAATAACATCTTTAATTATGGATGTAAAAATATGTTCATAATAAAAGTTTCCCGCAAATTATTGCAATTAATGCCAGATTTCTGGAGGTATGAAATAATTTCTCCTTATTGCGTTTTATTTCTATGCATACCAACTTTAATTTTTTAAATATAAAACTTTATTTTCGTCATCATTAATCTGAAAGAGTACTTTTCCATTTATGGTGTATTAAATATTTAATATGATTTCATTAAAAAAACGTTGTAAGAAATACGTTTGAAGTTAATTCTTATCAATTAATAACATTAAGGAATACGGGTAATTTACGGTATATTATAGTGACCCTTCAGTCATAAGAAAAATTATTTTTAGATATTTATGTGTAATATTGCTCTTTTAAATGAAAAGCAAAGAATTGAACTTTTAATGATGTGCTGGTTGAGATATAAAAAGCTCGCAAGATGAAGTTTGTCTACTGTTTAATGAATTAAGAATAAAGTGGCGTTTAAATTGGACAACATTACTTTTATTAGAAAAGATATGCTAGATTTTGCGCTGCATAGAAATCAAATAAACTGCTGGGACCTTCCTCATACCTTAGATGTTTTATAATGTACTGAAAAAGGCAAAGCCGTTTCGTACACGAATATACAGATCTTTTATTTTAACTAACTGTAAGCAGTGACGCAATTTTTGGCCCTGAATACAACCAACATAATCCCCTTGTCTAGCAAATGAATATGTTTGTCAGACATTTTTTTATCATTTCAGTAACAAAACTAGGAAGCTTATCTAAAAATAATCGATTTCGAGTTAGCCCTGCTTAAGTTATTTTTTGTTTGTTATCATATCACCTCGCTTGGATATTCACGTCGTTGAGGAATAATAATGGCTTTCTTTAACCCTTTTATTATATTTTTGAAAAGTGAGAAACGTTCTCGCACATATGTGAGAACTCTCTTAATTTACACCATTTTTTTTTGAGGTTAGAGAGAGGTCTTTTCCCCCTTTTTTTAACCAAAAACAAAACAAAAAACTAAATACAGTCATGCCAACTGACAAGTAGAGTCACTCCAAACTGCGTCTTATCCATTTTTTTTATCAATTCTTAATTTACTGCAAACATTGAAGCTATACTTTAATCTCTTCGTGTCGTCATATAAATTTCTCTTCTAAATTATATTTTGCACCGTATAAAATGGGTCTAAAAATCGCAGATTGTTCCAAAATTCATATAACTAACATACAGTGTGTCCCAGAATAGATGTAATAAGAGGTGAAATGGACCAAAAATTTTTGAATTTTTTTATGATATTTGGGGGATGAGTTCTGCTTGTTGTAAAAGTATTGTACACAAAAAATGAGTTGATTCCGTGTTATACAGGGTATTTTATAAACACATTTGTAAAAATCATCACCAATAAAGTGTCCTCATTTTTCAATATACGAAAAAATTCGACTAAACAAAGTTGTTTAGAATCAATATTTAAGCCTCTACATCAAATTTCAAAATCCTCGGCCAACTATGACACTTCGCTTTTTCTTCTCAATTTTTCTAAGATGGCAGCTTTTGTGTGTCAAATACGATTTAATGTTATTAAGAAAAGTTGTTCAGAATCAGCATCTCGATCCATATACCAAATTTCAAAATCCTTGGCTTACTATGATTTTTCAAATTTTTTTGTTTTTACAGTGTTTGTAAAATAAAAAACATTTCACCTCTTGTTACATCTATCCTGGGACACATTGTATATGAGAAGTTTTTTTCAATTTCCCAAAATTTTATCTGAGTGGATAAGAATCATTTTGGAATGACCCGCCTCAATATGATAAAGAGATATGTCTTTATTACAACAGACAACGGAGTTACGTCCGATTTAGTTAAAGGTACCATTTACCATTTTAGTAACACAAGTACTAATTGGGCTTCCAATTATAATTTCTTTACGAATATATACAGTTTTGATGTTATCCATATTTTTCGATCTACCTTATTCTTTCTCTTTTCGTTCTAGTTTTCGACCATTTTTCCATGCAATTGTTGTTATATTCAAAATAGTTCGAGTTGCATTATCTTTCACTGCGCCAATCTAAACCAATCATATGAAAAAACAAAACTGTGAAACCGAATAATTATTTTTAAGCCTCCGTATTACTTGACATCTTAGCTTAATTTTTTAAAAATAAAGTAATATCAGTAGAAAAAGTTTATACATTGCATTGGTGATTGATTATTATTAAATAATTCTTAAGTTTTCATTAATCCAATTACTTTCCAGCATATAAATCAAACATTATCCAATTGATAGTCTCAAGATTTTAGTTGTTGTACCAAGCAAATCATATGGGACATTAGATATCTACGCAAAACTTTGACTTTACGTCATAAACGCCAAAAAACTCATAATTTTTCACTTTGGTTAATACTGACAAAGATGAAACTTACTTCAAAACACATACTTCTTCACCTTTGTAGTTTATTAACACAAAGACATAAATTTTGTTTAGTATAAGCGAAATCGCTCTTATCGTGCGGGTTTACAAGTTAATACCCGACAAACTTTTTAGTTCTATTTCATTTTAGCGTGTAATCACACCGCATAAATGAAATGCTTAAGATAAATAAGGTAGACATATCCAGCTTCAGTATACTGAAAGGAAATAGAATTATAATTATCAACAGCTATGAAAATGTTTTATATTTTATTAACAGTTGACAACTTGTCACTTTAAGAGGAAATTGAGAGTGTCTAGCAAAAGCAACAGCAATCGCTTTAAGGACTGCGCAGATATTTGTTGTTTTTATTCTTTTTTTTTTTCATTAATTATTTTATATTTCTTTTTATATTTATATTATGTGCGACAGTTTTAAAACTAGAAAACATTTTGGCCAACCCTTGTTTTGTCGATTTGTTTTATACGGACCTTTGGACCCGAACGATAAGATCGATGTCGATTATAGATATAGAAGAAAAGAAACGGACAATTGAATCTAATCAGAAAGACTGAGACAGTATCATTGTGTTAATGAGAACTTTTTTCGAAAAATTATCGTCAAATTAACACTAGTAACGAAATATTATTTTAGTTCCCACTAAAAATTGTGAAAATATGCAAGCACTTAGATTGCAAGCGATCTATTTTGGAATACTCTTAATCTTAACTACCATCATCGTGTTGGTTGTTGATCGAAATCTACTCAGAACAAAATTTATCAGAATTGCGAATGAATCTGACGAATTGCTCTTTCATTTATTAGAAAATGGTTACAGACTACCAGATATTACCGATAACCCGCCGAATTTGGAAAAAAGAAATATTTTTTTCCTGGAAACATCATGCCATTCATACGAAGTGGGCAAAATAATTATTAACCCGAGACAGGTTTGTGCGGTTGAAAGTGCTGCCAGATTGAATCCTGAAATGAACGTGTATTTATTATTTTCATCTCCTGGACTAATTCTGAGTAAGTTTTCAATTTGAAACAAATAAAAAAGCGACATAAAATATATTTTTGAAGATCATGGTACACGATCTGATAAATTATTAGAAATTTTAGTAAAATATCAAAATATTCAGATACTCCATTTTGACATGGCCAGATATGTCACTGGCACAGCAATAGAAGACATGGTTCTCATTTAAAATCTTTAAGTCTAACTATCCAATTGTACATACTAGTGATGCATTGAGGTAAACCCACTATTATACTATTTTGATTTAATACCAATTATGTTCTTGCAGATTGTTAACTCTATGGAAGTATGGAGGCATTTATTTGGATTTAGACGTGACCGTTGTTAAGAAGTTAATAAATATTATAGAAAATTTTGCGGGTGCCGAATCCCCCGAAGTCATTGCTAATGGAGTCCTAGGTTTTAGTAAGGTTGGAAAAGGTAGAAAATATCTTGATGAATGTCTTAATGATCTGAAAAACCATTATGATGGATCGCAATGGAGTTCTAATGGACCCGACCTTATTACAAGGTATTCATTAATAAATACTGCGCTACAACTGAAGTTGATAATTCTGTGGAATTTTCAAAACTATTTGGAAATAATAAAGTCATATTTTCTTTATAAACACTCTGTAGAATAAACATTCCTTGAATGTTTTTTATTTATTGTCTCTGTTGTTATCACTTTGAACGAAACAGGTATAATTTCCCGATCAGTCAGTCAATCTTCGGATTCCACTTCTTCTGTTTGTTAATGAATTTATCTTAATCCCTATACATCAAAAGTTAAGTAATCTTACTTGATGTGTAGAAATATTATTCCTTTTTTTCCTTAGAGTCAATGTCTGTTTCTTCATGAGTTAATTAGAACAACTTGGAAGTCTCGGATGGACAGGAAACAAAATTGGAATTGGCAGGTTAATGCATTAATATTTGGAACCTACGGATCTCGAAGGATTTTCTTTACGGTTTTATCAAATGCCACATGTTTCTTAACAGTTGTTAAATTTTCCTTAGTTTTCTTTTTTTTCAATGATGGTGAACTATCGCGATATTTACTTTTAATTGCGAATGCCGATTTTCTTTTAGCCATTGTATCTAAAACGATCGCTAAATGAAAATTCCTCTAAAAAGTTAATTTTTAAGTGAAAAAAAACTCCTCGTAGTGACTCCACTGCAGTGATTGTTAAAACCATTTCGGTTTGTGGTGCCGGTGTCGTTTGGATAGATACGATTTTCATGGGGTTTTCAATTTTAATGAATAGTAGATGTCCTAAATAGCAGATTAAAAAAAATGCGGAATATTAAAGTTTTTCGAAAAAAAAATAATAAATTTCATAAATTTTGATCTATTTTTGAAGCTTAATTTTTATTTTCAATAGGTAAAGTGCCTTTCGGGACCCGTGGAGTGAATAAGGGTGCTGGGTGGGGTAAGGTAAGGGTATGGTTTTGTTTTTTCAAAAAAATCATGATATTCTGCATTTTTGAAATTTTCTGATTTAAGCAAGGTCATATACTTTACCTTACCGTACTATAGCTTACCCATATCCTTACCTCACCCTACCCTGTACACCACCCAGAACCCTAATTCACTCTACGGATCCCAAAAGACACTTTACCTATTGGAAATGAAAATTAAGTTTCAAAAATGGCTCAAAATATTCAAATATTGAATTTTTTTTTAAACCTTAATATTCCGCATTTTTTTTCAGAAATCTACTATTTAGGACGTCTATTCATTAAAATTGAAAACCCCATGAAAATCGCACCTACTCTAACGACACCGGCACCCAGTTTGCAGTATTATAACACCTTTACCAGAACTAGAAACCGTGCAAAGAGAACAATTCGTGCATTGGATAGAATACAGCTTGACGCAATAGATCGTTATGCAATTGAATGTGTGGCAAAGTGTTATAAGTCGAGTATAAAATCAATATGAAGTAGCAAATTCTACTTCGTACGGACACGAGGGAGGAAGACAATTGGCTACAACATATACTTAAAATCGGTTTATAGTTCTCAACGCAAAAAGAAACCGAACATTCATAGATTCGAAAATTAACTGCGTCTTTAGCTACGCCCCTTGAAGAGTGGTTTCTAATCCACAAGTGGTATCAGAAGGAGGTCGAATGTAAGTAACTTAAGACCTACAAAATGTGCTATGTACCAACAGTTAATTCTAAAGCTGTGCCATTGGGTACAAAATTATCTTCATTGAACCTTTCACAATTGAACCTGTTGTCTCTCTACAGATGAGTCAAGATTTCGTCCGTATACATGTAATGGCAAAATGTTACTACGGAGGAAAAGAACACAGGGAAAAAACACAGATATAACGAATATCTAATGGCTTCATCCATTTTTTAATGGTTAATCACTAATTAATTTGCGTATGGGAAAGAATTCTTTGCAACGGGTGCATTAACTTAATAGTTTTAATTCCGGAGGCCATAACTTCAATAAGATATCGGAATAAGCTTATGAGGCCAAAAATTGTTTCAATATTCGTTGCAATAGGCGAATGTTTCGTCCTTATGCATGATTATACGGGATCTCAACGAGATAGAATTATAAAGGAATGTATAACATCATGGAATAATAAAAATAGAATAACAAACTCGATTACCTAATATACATTGCGTTGAGTACGTAAAGGCCAAAATGTACGTAACGTGTAGAAGATTAAATCGGTATCAAGACCAGCTTCATACGCTGAAGCAATTGGATATCGAACTACAGAAAATTTGGAAAGCCATACTTTAGGATTTCATGGGCAATTTGATGAGTTCTTTTCCCAATAGATTGAGGTTACTAAGTCAAATCAGACGAGATCGTACGCGATATTATTAATTTTTTATATGCTGTATATTTAGCAAGAAGGTACTTTTTACGTTTTTACTTACTATCCCAAATGTCAGTTTTGTTTTCTTGTTAAGTTTTCTAATAAAGATTACTTTCTTTTGCGTCTTTGTCTTATACTCGAAATTCATAGGCATTTATTTATTACAATTTAAGTTTAATGTTAAATATTTACATTTTTGCAAGAAATTTTATTATTTTTTTCATTATCCACTTCAATTGTTCAGCATTGTATTTTACTATATCAACGTAAATTAACAATTCATATTTTTATTAGGAATATTTTAAAACATTGTACTAGATCGGATCCTAAAATGGCGATACCTTTCAGCAAATGTGAAGAATTTACAATATTTCCTCTGTCAGCTTTCTATACAGGGTGTCCCAAAAGTAAACGTAGACTTTTGAGGTACGTGTTTCTCTCATAAAAATAAGCAAAAAAAGTTCATATGNATGAACTTTTTTGCTTAAAATATGACAAGGAATCACCCCTTGAAATTAAAGTCATCACTTAAGTGACACCCTGTATATGGATTAATGTAGACTATTATACTTCGATAGCCCCGTCCTCGAGATCACACTGTAGTTTATGTTTATCTGCTCTTTTTTGACGTACTGTTTATAGCAAAAAATTGGTGGGCTGCCGATATCCTGCCTGTTTACCCCGATTTGTTTCATTATGTTTCGTACGCTCGGTAACGGTGTAGTGTTTGTGGGAACAGTGAGAAAAAAATGCCGGACAAAAGGAAATTGGTGGAATTCAAATCGAAAATAAAAAAGAAAATGAAGAAAATAGAGCAAATGCTGGAGAAATTTGCATCAAGTAAGTTTGTTAGGACAACTATGAGTAAAATCTTGTTGTTTATGACAAACGAGTAACAAAAACCATGAGTAATTTCTGGTTTAGAAACATTGTTTTGAAGCGAATAATAACATATTTGCTTAAAAATTGCGCGTTTTCTTTGGATAAAACCAATGAATATAAGGGGATTTTCGTTATTAGGTGACAGTGACTCGGATGATGCTCCAGCATCGGTATCCGAGCATGAAGATGATTCAGAAACTGTCGATCAACAAAAGAGGCAGGTTATCGAAACACCTCTAGATGATATTTTGGGGGCTTATCCATTGAACGATAACACGGAGGGACCAGAAATAGCGGCTGATTTGGCAATCAGATGGCAATCATATCTCTCGTCGGGGCTTGATAAAGATACCAGGAAATCTCTCTTGGAACAGTGACAGCCGCCTAGTAATTGTAAATTTTTAAGCGCCCCAAAACTCAACCCAGAAGTACAGACCCTTATTTCTTCGGGAGATCTTAAGAGGGATAAATTCCACCAAATTTACAAGAGATGGTAGGAAAAGGTATCACAGCAGAGGGAGTAGCACTGACTAAAATCCTTACGCAACGGGACAATGTGGATAACACCATAACCCAAGCGCTCATGGATTCAGGGAAACTGCTGACTGACATGTTTCACACGATATCCATACATAGGAGATATCAGTTGCAAAACCTTTTCAACGAAAGAGTACGCAAAATAGCCTTGGAACAGAACACAGATGATTTTCTTTTTGGATTCGACTTCGCTGAAAAGTGTAAATTGGCCAAAACTGTGGAATCGGCAGCTCAAGAATTATCCAAACAAAAGGGCACTACTTCTAAACATACTAGCAACAGTAATTTAAACTACCAGCGTCCCAATTTAAAAAAAAGATGAAAACAGAAGAAAGGAAGGGAGGGGGCAGTTTAGCGACAACACAGTACAACCAGAGGCCAAGGGGGACTTATCGGGACAAGAAACCAAGGGAGACGAACCACAAATACAAGAGCAGGAGATACTAGAGATGCGTTACGCAGGCAGGATAGGACGTTTTGTCAAAAACTGGGAACTAATCAGCCATGATAAAAATTTCAGCCTGGGTTAGGGGTTTAAAAATCCCCTTTACAACCCAACCAAAACAAACGAAAACTCCTAAAGCTGAGGTTTCTCTGGAATTTCAGGAAAGCATTGAAAATCTTCTAAAGATTAAGGCTATTCAAACAAGCACAGATCATCAAAAACAATTTATATCGTCATATTTCCTAAGGAAAAAACCAAACGGACAAAAGCGGTTTATTTTCAACCTTAAGAAACACGTTCTTAACTTGCCCACATTTTAAGTTAGAAGATTTTCGTACGGTGAAAAATATCATACAGAGAAATTGTTACATGGCAAACATTGACATAAAAGATGCCTACTTACTGGTGCCTACAGATGTAAGTCACAGGAAATTCCTGAAATTCCGTTACAAAGTGCAGCTTAATGAATTTACATGTCTGCCATTTGGGTTGTCCATCGTTCCGTTCATTTTTACAAAAATTTTTAAACCCATTATGAGTCATTTAAGTCTCAAAAGGGTTATGTTCAATCATATATCTGGATGACATATTATTCGGGGAAGATAAACAAAAATGTATCGAAAATATAAATTATACAATCCATCTTTTAACGTCTCTCGGGTTTTTAATAAACAGAGAAAAAAGTAAGTTAAAACCTTCCAGGAACATAAAATTTTTAGAATTCAACTACAATAGCCATAACATGACCATATCTATTCACAAAGAAAAAGTGGATTCTATTAGCGCATTAATTAGAAGTGTCTCAGACAATTCTTCGACAAAGATTAGAGATTTTGCTAAATTAATAGGTACTTTGGTGTCAGTTTGTCCAGCCATTCCGTACGGCTGCGTACACATAAAGAATTTTGAAAGGCAAAAGTATAAAGCATTAAAACTACAAGAAGGTAACTATGACGGAGTAATGAACATACCGGAATGGTTGCAAGAAGATTTTTCATGGTGGTTGATACACTTACCAATCAGTAAAATGGAAATAAAACAAGATAAATTCATGTTAACCATCTTTACTGATCCAGGCAACTCAGGTTGGGGAGCATCCTGTGGGGATCAGGTAGCTAAAGGATTCCGGAATTCGGCGGAAACTAGATATCACATAAATCACCAGGAACTTTTAGCGGCCTTTAACGGACTAAAATCCTTTGGGCGAAATTATCAAAAGTCCAACATTTTGTTGAGAATAGACAACACGACTGCAATAGCTCTTATAAACCGAAGGAGGAGCATAAAATTTTGCAGACTAACTAGGTGGTCGCGCGAAATGTGGGAATGGTGTGAAAGGCGTAAAATTATGATTTTCGCATCATACATAAACATAAAAGATAACTTATTAGCGGACGCCGCTTCACGTTACACACGTATAGAGACAGAATACTCCCTTCATCCCAAAGCCTTTGAGAAAATTTCAAGATTGTTCGGTACCCCTCAAATTGATTTTTTTGCATCACATCAAAATAAAAAATGTGTGATATTCGCTTCCTGGCATCCAGACCCTGAATGTTGGGTAGTGGATGCTTTTACGCTAAATTGGGCAGATAAGTTTTTTACGCTTTTCCACCTTTTTCTATATTAGCAAGAGTTATAAACAAAATAAAAAGCGACAAAGCTAAAGGAATTTTGGTATACCCCATATGGGACTCCCAACCTTGGTTCCCTATATTAGAACAAATTAGAATAAGTGAACTTATCACTTTCGCACCCAGTCCAAAATTATTATTATCTCCTTTCAGAGAACAACACCCTTTGTGGGAGAAACTTTTCCTGGGGGCCGCAATATTATCAGGCTAGCATATAAGAAGAAAGGAATTTCGGAAACCGCGATTAATGTTTTATTATCATCACTAGCAGATAGTACATTGAAACAGTACTCTTCAACATATAGGAAATGGTGGATTTATTGTGACAACAAAGAGGAGATATTTAGTGCAGACCCGATTAAAATAATAGATTTTTTGAACAAAGAAATGCTACAAGGAGCAAATTACAACACCATTAATCAACATAAATCGGCACTAAATACTCTTCTACAAATCACAGAAGATCCTTTGACAACCAGATTCATGAAAGGGGTTTTTAGATTAAGGTCAGTGTTTCCAAGATACAACAAGACATAGCCCGGTCCTGACCTATCTGAAAACACTTTACCCTGATGAATCTCTAACACTGGGAGAACTAACCCACAAACTGGTTGTCTTGCTTGCAATAACTTCTAGCCAAAGAGTTCAAACTTTCTTTAAAATTAAAATCAGCAACATAATGTACTTATTGTTACAGGATAAAATTGAAATACCCATTAGGGACCTCATCAAAACATCAGCCCCAGGAAAATGTCAATCCACAATTATTCTGCTTTACTTTCATGGAAAACCAAGTCTTCGCATAGCATCATGAATAAAATCATACATCAACATTACTAAGACCTCAAGGAAAGGTAACGACCAATTGTTTATCACGATTAAAAAACCCCATAAGTCGGCCACGGCCCAGACAATATCGAAGTGAATAAAAAAGGGGTTAACTCTAGTAGGAATAGATACAGAGATGTTTAAAGCACATAGTATACGTCACTCTTCAACATCAGCAGCTTACAAAAGGGGGCTTGATATCGAAAGCATTAGTGCAGCTGATTGGAGTGAAAAGTCCAACACATTTAATAGATTCTATAATAGGGAGGTAATTGAACAGCCCAATATAGCTAAATGTCTAATTGAGGGCCAAAATTAATAATGGTTTGATAAGATTTGGTTTAGCATCCAAAGATGTAGAGTTACCATTGTTATATACAAATTGTTACGTTTTTCACATGTCGTCACAATTTTAGACATATGTTTTCATTTGTTATACTAAGCAAAAAAAAAGAGTTCTGAAATATACATAATCATTTTTTGCAAAGGGTATTTTTCAATGTTTAAACCTTACACCATAGACAGGAAGACCTCGCATACTCAGATCGCCAACATCTACAGTGTGATCTCAAGGACGGGGCTATCGAAGTATAATTAGAGGTTAAACGACTTACCTTAAGGAAGTTCAACCCTCGATTATACGAGATAGCCCCGTCCGAAGAGATCACACCCACCCACTACTTCAACCCATAGAATCGCGATCTGACAGAGGAAAAACAAAATGAAACAAATCGGGGTAAACAGGCAGAATATCGGCAGCGCATCAATTTTTTGCTATAAACAGTACGCCAAAAAAGAGCAGATAAACATAAACTACAGTGTGATCTCAAGGACGGGGCTATCTCGTATAATTGAGGGTTGAACTTCCTTAAGGTAAGTCGTTTAACTTCTAATTCTCTTCTTCGCTCTATTCGTCGCTGTTTCTTCATTTAAATTTCAGTGAGGCCCCAGTAGCATATTCGGCAATCTTTTTATGCACTTCCATTCCAGGTCACGTGGCTGCAATTTGCTTATCTTTGCATCTATAAACAAATTATCTATCGGTTCAAACAAGCTTATATGAAATCGAAGTTAACCGATATCTTTCTTTCGGTTCAGTTCAGATTCAAAGTCCTGCTAGTAAACGTGCGCATTAATACAATCTCATGAGTGTGACAGATCAACCTGCCAGATTTATTCGTTAAAGATTGTGTTATTTGAAGTCCTGTATGTTCTAGGTAAAATGAAAAACTGACTTGTTAATAGTAAATAACCTCAGTGTTTGGGGGTGTAGAGTGAATAACAACTCGTAATTGTGTTCAAATTAATCCATGTATTGAAAACATTCCTGCTTATTCTTATGTAGTTGCATGGTGTGATTTCATACGAATTCATATCTAATATGTAGCAGGCCTTAGAGTAAAAATTATGAGACTTCAACTCGATCTCCAAATTTAATGCTTTCATTTAAATATTTATAGATTTTGTGTTTATAATTTTAGTCAATAAATATTGAAATGTCATACAAGATAATATCGTGAGCGTACAAGGAAAAGCCACTAAGTCACAAATTTACATTTCTGAGAAAAACCGATTTTAATATTTAAGTAAATGCGTAAAATCAAATTAAAAAAATAATAATTTTTACCCCGATCTTCATGATATTGTTCTATCAGCTAATATGAACTCCATTACTTTTCTATGTTAAAGAACACAGAAATTTGAACTAAGTGGCGTAAAAAAGTAATAATTGAGGAAAGGTGGACTTAGTGGCTTTTCCTTGTACGCCCACGATAT
>JABRWK010000213.1:52177-70801 GCA_013372445.1 Hypothenemus hampei | reverse complement strand
AGGTAGGAGACCTCAGCAAATAGAAATAAACGAAGTAGTTATATGAAAGAAACCGCAGAACCTGTGTAAACTTACTTTTCATAAATATTTAATTTGAAACACCAACCATCTGCAATTTCCTATAACAAATTAAAATAGCATAGCCACAAAAATCATAAGAGGGAATATAAAGTCTCCCATATAAATTACTGAGTGACAATATATAAGCGGATCACGTAGCAACGTTGTATATTTCCTCAAGGGGTTGATTTCGCGATGAACCTTTTAATAGCGCAGCGCGCAAAACGTAAAGTTGTAAAATGTTCTGAGACATTCCGAACGTTACTGAAATACAAGCGAGCGCATTTTAGGTCCAAATGTAATTCCCGCTAGTTGATTCTGATTAGTCGTGTACCGAGGAATCATAATAACTGCAGGAAATATGCTAACTTTAATCGAGATTGCAATGCTTGCCGGATGCATTGCGAATTTTAAATAGCTTTCACAACGATGATTTGTGATTTGGTTTGAATGAGAAAAATCATGGAAATTAAGGTTAATTTCTTGAACGCCCGATTGAACAAACGAGAAAATTAAAAGGGAGAGAGAGAAAACCACTAAAGCTATTGTTTTTCATTTAGTCGGGTGGAAATTAAAGGATTCTTGGTTGTGCAACTTAAAAGGATATTTAGAAGTTTGCCGCTGCATAATTTAAAAACTAATGTGCCTTTTATTGCCGATAAATGAAGCTGAGAAGTTTCACGATGGAAATCATGAATATTAATCAGAGTTTCGGGGAGTTTTCTCTTGGAACGAAACGGAGAGAGTATATTTTTCAAATTTTGACTTGAATTATTTCGTAAATTCCCATGCCAAAATTTGTGTACATAAACTATTCTTCTTTCAGGTATAATGGCATTACATTGTTTACGTTCACGGAACCAATAAGAACCTTTTGCCAAGAACATGGTATTTACTAAACTAGATGGAATGCTTTATGCCATTTGGAAATGGGCCAACGACTCGGATTTAGGACAACAGCTGCGTTTTTACTGAATAAAAAAATCGTAGGATAATACATATATCGTTAATGTTTTTTTTTTCGTTTCTCTGAAGAACAAACATTCTTAATTGTATATTTTTCTGAGAAAAATATATGAACGGTTTGCAAACACGGTATACAACAATAAAATACATATACCAATATTAGGATTTTTTATTTTATTACGTTTTCCTTTTAGCAGTAGTACCCACTTCAAAAGTTTGGAACATTGAAACTATAATACAGACTTCTTGCGGTCTGTAATTTAGAGTTACAGGTGAGTTCAGACATTTGCATGTATGGTATGATGCCCAAATTACAAATCTTCTGGCATATGATAAAAGCATTTGTATACCAGTGTATGTTAAATTACCATCCAGTTTTTCCATCTAATAATATCATAAACCATGGTTTGTGAAATTTATAAAAACGAACGCCCATTGAGGAATTATAAACATTTTTCCAACTTGGTCGATAAAACGGTTAGTGTTCCACTTCTTTCTTAAACATTAAGATTTGTTTTACATTGCTATTATTTTCTTACCATTGCTTTACACAATACATTTTAACCATAAAATTTCACGGACAATTTCTGCGAACTGAATTCTTTTTGCATCTAAATATCGTCGCTATAAAAGAGAAAGTGACCAAGTCCATTCCAAAATATTCAAGTCCACTTAGTTATTTTCCTTCTGTATTTTTCATTAGATAAGGATTTTATCAATTGTGACATTTCATATACTATACACATAAACTATGACGACAGGATTTGATCACTTTTTCTTTTAAAATTACTTAACATTTTGTAAATACTAGTATTAAAAAACTGAAGTCTTTAAATTTTCAATTTTAGACTTATTCACTTTTTTCTGTAAAATGACGATATTTAAAATCACAACTGGATGAATTTTTATAACTGTATTTATTTAAGTACAACGACAATGTATAGTCTACATTCAAGATCTTCTAGTTTATAATATATCCTTATACTTTTCTCTTATTGTTAGCAACATTTGCCTTCCAGACCTATGTATGCAAAATTAAATAGAAACGTTACAATTCAGCTAAAATATGAGACGGATGGACCATTATCGTGAAAGTACAAGGAAATGTTACTCTTGGTATGTAGTAGATCAGTAACATGTAATAATGGTTGAATTCGCTTTGCTGGTCTACTACGGTAACATAATCAGAGTTGATAGTTACAATAGAGTACTGCATTAAACCGTAATTTGTTCCTTGCAGCTTGAGGAAGTAATCCCATTCATATTTATCGTATAATCAAACTCCAAAATATAGTGTATGAATGGATCAACAATTACAGTGTCTTCTGCAACCAATTCTCAACTTTCTGTCCATTCTAACAGTTAGAATCTTAGAAAAACGTGGTTACCGTTTTATCCCTAATAAAATCGGTTTGTAGGTATGTGAGTCATGATTTTTTTCATGAATTAATTCACTGAAATTCTCCAGTTCCATAAAGATTCAGCATAACGAGTATTACAGCAATTATCTAGTGATGGAGGTTTTGAAATATTTTTATGCTTCGAAACACGATACATGAATACATGGAACAGTGTATTGTATTGAAACACAGACGTTACAATATTCCAAAAAAAACTATTATCTTTGAAAAAACTTCTGTCGGTATCGGTGTTTCATTTCTTTACGGTTGGTATTCGAAATGTTTTGAGACCTTAGGACGTATGTCGTTGTATGGAAACACACGGCTTATTGAATTTAGAACCAATATCGGAATAGTACGACGTTTTCATATGCTATATCGAAACATGCACACATTAGCCAACACTACAATTGACTTGAGAATTGAAGGACTCGCAACAATAAGTAGGTACATACATATCTGTATATTTTAAAATATTCATTAACATAAAAAAAAATGTATTTTCCTCTTTGAATACTTTGCAATTACCTACGAAACGATTCTGCAACGTAACCATTGGCCCGTCCAAACCGTCTTAAATAGTTATCTTAACATTGTACTAATCCTCGCAAGAAATCTATTTCTTTATATTAGGGTAGAAAACTCGTTTTTGCCCAAAATAACAAATACTTCCTTGTTGCTGCAAGCCCTTTAATTGAAACAACGGTTTTTAAATGCTTAAAAAGAGATTTTACATATTGGAATGAAGCAAAAGGAGATACGCTTCAAGGGTTGCGACTGTAAATGAGTCTCGTGTGCGCTATTATCAACGTGAATCTGAACGAGCAAATAAAGAAAGAAATCATTCTTCTTCACTGAAATTTAAAAATTCGGACGTACTTTTCGATAAGAAATATTAGGCTGAACTTTTTTTTTGGAATGCAAAACTTGTAATTTCGTATGACTACCGAACCAAAATGGTTACTGTTACTAGTGTCACAAATCGAAAACTGGCAGAATCGAAATTTCTTTGGGTAATTGTAATTCTTTTCAATGCCATAGCACACAGCACCATACTGGGACTGCAACAGAAGCTACCATCCCATATTTTGTAGTGTAGTTGAATGTTAAGACAGCGCTTTTATTTTTCTGACCTTGTTTTAACCTCCCATGAAGATATGGAGGAGTCAGAAGTCAATACTTTCTTACAATGGATTTATGCACTTTAATTTATTATTTCCATTTTGATTTTTTTGGATGTTAGTTATATCAGCATTTAATATTTAACAAAAAAATTCCGTCTGTAGATTCAGGTAAAAAATAGTTACTTTTTTATATCAAATTAATGTAAAATACTAATTTAATCAATTCTGTTGTTTATTGATTTAGGCCGATTAACTTCTGATCGACCGATATAAAGTCAATTTTCTTAACGCGAGCTAGATTCAGAAGATACACTGGAAAAATCTGGAGTTGAACATAATTTATCAACATTACGTTTCTCAATTCTTCTATGTGAAGTAATATTTTCAACATTATTTAATGTTAAATGAATCTTCCTCATTCATTTAATATAAGATCTGACTACTGTTGAAATTTAGAATAGACATTACCTAATAGAAGGGATGCGGAGCTTAGGAAGTATGTTTCTTTTTATACAAGGGGCATTTGATGTATTAATCTTGTCAGGCTCTCAAATAGCCATAATCTTGAAAATATGCTGATCTCAGGCTTAAAAGACTTCACTCCAGCAAAGCTCTCGAAATGAAATTCGCGTATGTTTTGAATACAAAATAGTATTTGAACACCGAAAACACATTAAAAAAATGCAATGTAAATAAAATGTGGAAAAACATACATAAATTGAGTTAGAAAAAAAGTGTTTTTGCATTTAATATGAGTCCCAGCAATAATTCAAAACGGAAATATCACTCGAATTTTGAATAATATAACGTTGGACGCTGGAAAATGTGGTGTTTTAAGCCCTGGATGCATTTTAAAGTGCTTGTATGTATGTTCTTTTATTACTAAATATTTAAACTGAATGTTTTATGAGTGACACGTGTTCGAATTATAATATTATCACAGTTTTATGCAAAGTAAATATATACATATGTACGTACATAAATGCCAGACATTTCTATGTGTTCTTTTAATTCAATTTCGAACATCAATCGATTTTATTTTGCTAAGATTTGATAAACGAAATTAACATTAAGGCAAATGCTGCAAGGGAAATAATTTGATTAAATTTGCTGCCTCGTTTGCCTTCGACTGCGTCTTTAATGCAATTTATCTCCTCGCTCTAAAATACATTTCAACTATGTCACTGGCAATTTTTGTCTTTTTATCTAGATTTGATTCTTAGTCGATTTAAATTATAATCTATTGTTCATATACATTATGACTACCTAATCAGACAACTATAATTATCTTCTTAGATAATTATAAAATGGAATTACATTTTCATAGAATTAAATTTATATTGTGTAGGATGCCACCTGACAGAACTGCCATAAGTGAAGGATATGTTGCCGAATAAATTTCAAATAAAATGTCCAATAAACATATATACTCTAAATATATAAACATATATACTCTAAATTGGATCGTTACCGATATGCGAGTTACAAGGCAACATACACATACATTTTTGGAAAAAGTTAATAAATTACTTTGTAAAGTAAAATGAGGGACGGCAATCAAGGGCGCTGTGATTTGTCATTATTTATTGTTTGTTGTGACAGTGATCTTGTAATTTTAAAAAAGGAGATACAAAGATAACAGGAGTTTCTTTTCCTATCAGATGACGAATGTGGAGACAATACGACGCACACTGGGGTTGAGCGTATTGATTTTGTGCTAAAAATTATTGTTAGCTATTACTAGTATTCATGAACAAACACAATAATTATGAATTATTCATTTAAACTAAGTACATTTTTATTATTCAATAAAATACAACTTTTCTGAAATTGCGAAATAAATATTGCAATTATAAGAAAAAAATTAATTGATATTACAAGGATGTACAATTTTGTCGTATTTTAGTTCCTTTTGAATCAAAAGATTTTCTGTTATATGTACAAGCAATTCGAATAAGACTATTACAGGCTCTAATGATATAAAAAAGCTCTAGTTTACAAAATAATATTTTTTTGTAAATTTAATGATTGATTATAATATAATTTTGACGATTTCAGTCGCATATACCCATAAAAAAATAGGCAACAGTTCGAGTTTCCGTGATATCTTCAAATTACTTATTTGCTGGTCACCACTTTGATGTATGGCTAGAGCATAACCAGAAATCGTAATAAAAAGGATTTGTGTCACGTTCAGGAAAACTACCTAAAGTCTAGTTGTTGTATTATTTTTGTTAAAATTTATGGATAAAAGTCAGTCGTTGCTATATGAAATTTGCACTAATAATTTGTATTTTTTCAGAGCGGAGGACAACACTTAGGAAAATTATATTGAATCAATACTAATAGTAATAATGATATAGGTGTTAATACAATGATAATGATGATAATAATTATTATTTATAATTATATTTTATAATTAAATGGATTTTTATTCTTTATATAAATATATTTTTTCAAATAAAATTGCCTTTTCTGTTTTCTGTAATAACAGTTGACTGTATCTCAAAAAAAAATCTTTACGTTTTTGAAATCAGCGCATTAAAATTAATCGACAATAGGAAAAAAAGTAGTGTAAATGATTAATAACACTAGTTTTCAAATTTTTTTTGTTTTGTTTAGAATTTTTTAGTGTTTTCGATTATATTTAGTATGTTAATTTCAAAATTGAAAATCCTTTTTTCTAGCAGCTCTAGTTTTTGGGATACAGTCTGGATATGGTCTGGATAGTCAGGATATGAATACAGTCTTGTAGTTTTTTTAACTTTAGAGATAAAGAAATAATTTTTGCTACAATTATAGAGCTCCACAAAGTGCATGTTTTAAGGTCTTTAGCATAAGCGAAATGTCAGTGCACCGCCTACTACGACTGTTGAACAAAGCCCGATTTCTAATATTTGTTAAACTATAACCAGTTCTTCTCATTAAAAATATCGAAAAAAGTTATTAGTTGTTCAGAACATTATTTTAACCGTAGGTATGTACCGATTTTTAGTGAAAATATCGGATTTTTATTTTTTAAATATTAATAATTATATTAAACTGCGATGTTTTCGCGGAAAATTGGTACATAAAGTTAAAACGATGTTCTGAACAAATCAGTTTTTGTGAAGTCTCTACGGCGACTAACTAGTCATCGCTTGCCAAATATTAGAAATCAAGACAAAACAATCATCTTATTCAACAGTCGCAGTAGACGGTGCACTAACATTTCGCTTATGCTATATACCTTAAAACGTGCGTTTTA
This sequence comes from Hypothenemus hampei, assembly GCA_013372445.1. NCBI lineage: Eukaryota > Metazoa > Arthropoda > Insecta > Coleoptera > Curculionidae > Hypothenemus > Hypothenemus hampei. The sequence goes on along the minus strand of JABRWK010000213.1, from coordinate 64,004 downwards.
TGAGGCTCTATAATTGTAGCAAAATTTTTTTTTATCTCTAAAGATAAAAAACTAAAAAACTGTATTCATCTTAAGTGCAACACACTGTATAAAATCAGGTAGCTGTAGATATCTCAAAAATTAGGGTTGCTAGAAAAAACATCTTTTCACTTTTGAAATTGGTATGCTAAACGTAAAAAACTCTAAACGTAAAAATTCTAAAGCAAAGAAAAAAAATCATTTGTAAGCTACTGTAATAGATTATAATCTATAAATAATAATAACTATAAAAATAATAATTATTATTTTGAGATGTTGTTCTACTAAACCGATCTTCTAGAAAATGTTATGGTTTTGGATTTTTTTTACATAAATTAATGTGGAACATCACACTCATTACCAAATTAATTCCACAGTATCTCAACTTACATTTCCAAATTGGTCGCTAGGGAAACGAGGCTAGAATGGTTAGAATGGCTAACAGGATCAAATGATGTTAAAATTTGATATACTAAACTAAACTATGCGATGTCTCTGACTTGAGAGAAAAAAAGAAGTAATATCTCCTACATTCAGATTGATTTTTTTAATTTTATTACCTTAAGTTAACAATTAAGTTTCAGAAAAAATTTCATCAGTGAAATGAATTTATTTTCTTGTGTCAATTTGTAAAATAAATTTTAAAACCACATTATTTTCGAATTGAGAGTGAAACGACCTTTCAAATGAGATATCACGAGCCCCTACTTTCAATTTAAAAATTTGGAGTTTGCAACTGTTACACGAAAGAGGTTGAATTTGTGGTTGAAATGTTTACGTTGCAAGGTGCCATTTTAGAAGTTACAATAATCGATTCTCGTAATTTTTTATTAAATATGGTTATTATTAATTGAATTTATTCCATTTTACTGTTCCCCGTAGTATAAGCGAAAGTCATTTCCAAGCGGTATGTTTTGAATTATTTAGAACTAACAATAATATTAAGTCCACTAGATATGGCGTGTAGTTTTAAGGCAGGTATACACTATGCGAACAAGACCAAAGGAATGGCAACGAACGTATGCGTTCGTTAAAGTGTACACCTTGAAAAAAACACAAACGAACGTATGCATTCAGCGTTGGCCGTCTTCGCTGTTGTTCGTCGGACTGTAGATACTTCAATGGGTTTTCAACCATATGTGCCTGACGATGTATACGTTTACCATATATGTTGCGCTTTAAGCTTAGAGCAAATAGAATTTCGAATAAATTCATACCCTTTAAACTATTTCAACATTTGTACTATAGAGTGGAGTAATACAACCGTCCTAAATCTCATAGATTTGTATAAAAGACATCAATGTCTTTGAAACCCGAGCAAAGAATTACAAGAAAATCTGCGACAAACATTTCAACGGATGCTGTCCGAATATCACCTTGTAACGCATAAGGTGCCAAATGTATACACCTTCCAACTAATACGAACGCACAGACACAATTAATCCACATACGTTCGTTGCCATTCTTTCGGTCTTGTTCGCATAGTGTATACCCGCCTTTATATGGTGTCCTCTTAACAATACCGGATCAATTTGACTAATTCAAGCAGAAATTTCATAATTTCAAAAAATTTTTCTACTTATTATCCCATTTTAGCATTACTATTACGAAAGTTAGGCTTTCATTTATTTGAGATAACGGATTTTTAACATCTGTATATTGTCTTTATTGGGTTTGTTTATTTGTTGTGTTTAAAGGTACGTGTTTTTTGTTTCATCAACATAATATCAATTTATAATTAAAAGTATAAGTGATTCAAAAATTAAATAATTGTTTTATGAGTCTTTTTAGAAGCCTAGTTCGGTCATTAAATTCTTTAAAAATTGTACCTTAAAAATAACATTTTAGTGCAGATTTACCAAATGTATGTTACACAATTTCCATCAATGTAAAAAGGTTCCGATTCAACAAAGTACATTTTTCCATCTAATGTAATCTGTAAAAATAGAATTAAATCTTCTATTCTTTGTCGATATGTTTTTTCTTCTTTCATCTGTTCATCTGTTTCTTATAAATCCCGCGAATTAATTGGCCTTCAAAAGCGGAATAAAGAAGGTTCCATATATTATCACGAAATATGAGTCTTGTTATGTTTGCTACTTAAAAACCCTCCTCTATGGAACAAGATATCTCAAAAATATACTAAGTACGACTGGAACTGCCTTCTAATTCCCATTTTAGAATTAAACTAAGCTTATCAGAATCATCTAATGACTGAGAAAGTCAAATATCGTTTCGGATTTATGATAAACGAGTACCTATGCGATTCAGCAATGACTCTAGCTTCTGCTTTCGTGACTTCCACCTTGACTGACAAATAATACTAACTAATGCCAACTGATAGAAATAAATAGTGATTTATGACAAATCAAAGCAACTATGATTTTTCAATAACAGTGAGTTGTATGTCTTTTGAAATAGAAAGTTTTTTTTAACTATAAATGCTGGTAGTTCATCATTAGTGAAGTTGGAGTTAAGGCCATAACGACGTTCGCAAATAAAAAGATCGTATCTCGATTTTTATTGCAAATCATATTTGATCATGTTCCAGTTAAAAAAATTGCTTATATTTCAATTAAACTCAAATCTTTTAAATGCTTTTAAAAAATTATTCTTTTTAATGATAATATTTCAATTAAACATAAAAAATTATGTTTAACTGAAACATAAATAATTTTTTTCAAGAAAATGAACTCATGTCATTTGATCTAGAAATTGAAATACGATGTTCTTATTTTCGTGCATCGATATGTTCATTAGATCTTTTTAACTTGAAATTGACTTGGCAATATGTATATCCTTAAGCTAAGATATGGAATATCCTGTAAAATAGGTGTTTTCAGTTACGAATACTTACATATAATTATATTGTTATTTACTTATTTAGGTACATTGCTATCGGAGCTCGCACCTCATAACTAAATTTGTTTACCAATCCAACCGTTCGTTGTTACCTATCTTCATTTAGTTTAATATACAAAACTACTGTGTTGTTCATATGGTTTTCGAGTTGGGAATAAATCCTCTAAGGATTTTTGTCGACGTATAGAATGGCTGTATCATCTGCGAATGTGATGGTAATGACATTGTTATTGGTAGTAGGTCGCTTGTGCGGATTAGGTACAATATTGGTCCTAACGCACTACCCTGGGGAACTCTAGTTTTAATCGGGTACAAAGGGCTGTCTCGTGGTCTGGACCTATATTGTGGTTTGGTGTCTATATTGAACGTGGAAAGTTCTGCTACTAAGGTAACTGGTTACAAATTTTATGGTATTTATCAGACAATAGTAACAATAATAAGTGGATTTTGTAGAGTAAGCCTTTACAGTTGGCGCCAACTTGGGAAACAACAAGGAATTTTCCTGTGCATATTGATTTATTTCGTTTGTGACTCTACGGACTTGATCAATTGTGCTCTGTTTGAATGTATAATCAGATTGGTGCTACAGGATCGTTTTCTATTCCATAATGTGTACGGTAATTATATTATTCTTCAGTAAAATAAACGAATTAGGTTTGAATACATGTTTAGTTGAGTCTTTTTTTATTTATCTAATCTCTTTGAACCAATTAATTTTCGAGCAAAATTTCTGGTAATTTACCTTTATTAATTTCTAGCCAACAATAACTTTAAATATTTAGTAAAAAAGTAGGGAATTTTGATCTTTCAAATTTAACTAAATTAATGTATAAGTAAGTTATGCCATCGTAAGAGGTTCAAAGGACAGATATGTATATTTCGGAGACTGGTATAGAGGAGATTGACATTTCACAATCATATTGTTTTAAACAGGCACAGAATAATAATTCAATATATCTAAATGATTAAAAAATTAAATTTTGTTATTACATAAAAATCAGAGTAAATTATTGTTAGGGTTCAATGAATTTCTGAGAAAATGATTCTGGATCTGTGTTTATTAAATATATTTTTAAACTATAATCCTACTATAACTCAAGCATAACCGTTTGATTTCGGGACGCCTTGTATATTGTTTAACAGAATTTGTTACAATAGACACATCATAATTTTTATAAATTCAACCATCAATTTTAGTTTCCAACAGTACACAGGTGCTCTAGAATATACAAATTTAGGGTTCCTCCTGACAGCTTGAAAGCTTTTACATCTTGTTCACAAGTTAAAAAAGGTTACTAAAATATATTTGAATTAGTTAAACGGGAAAAAAGTGCTTGTTTTTTCGAGGGTCTAAAATTTAGAATGCTTAGAGGCAGTGAAACGGTAAAAGGGTTTCTTTTCGGTTACAAGACTTTACTTTTACCGTCCAAGCTTTGGAAAACCCCATTTGGCGCTGGATACATCAGGGGGGATTTACATTTGCTGTAATTCGACTACACTAATTGGCCGGCCAAAACTTGGTTGGGCAAGGTCTCAGGAGGATTTACTCTCTGTCTGTATCTCTCATATAATTTTTGCAAAGTTTTGGTTTGAACTATGTATTTCACGTTGTATATACATATATTATTTTTTTCTGGTAATATCCAAATGGAAAACATTCCCATTGCATTAATTTCTTCTCGAAAAATAAGACACTCTCGTTCTTTTGGTGTTGCTGAAGATGTCATTTTCTTTCGTGCTCTGTCTGAGAAATAATTATAAGTTTTCCCATTACGGGAAACGGCCCGTAAAGATCATGTGACGAGTTACGCTGCGGAAAAAGAACTGGATAAGGTTATTTCTGGAAATGGAAGGCGATGTCCTAGAGAAGAAATTATTTCTCTAATGTAACGTAAATTATAAAACCAAAACGGACAGTTTCAGTTTCTGCTTAACGACTGTTCTCCTTAGTAGCTTTTAAATTATTTATAACAAGCTTCATATTTCCAATCTACGATTTTTCATGAAACAAGTCGCTTTAACGTTAATTAACAGTTGAATGAATGAATTCTCATTGAATTATTAACAGTATTTTCATTGCTAATGGAATTTGTTTTATGTATAAAACACTTCGACCTCTTTGTAATTTGATGCACCGTCTCGTTTTAATGGGCTTGAAAAATATGACTGCAACGAAAAAGGCCTAAAAACTTTGAAAGTCCAACACTTGAAATGTGACGAATTTTCACTGGAAAAAAACGTTTGTTATTTATATCAGTATGCTGACATGAAATGCAAAATGTATTTCGGCTGAACTCTAAACGTAGATAACGAATAAAAATAATTAGTTTTTCATGTAAAATATTCAGAATTTCAAATTATTCCCCTAAAAAACAATATATGTTTACAATGAAATAAAAGAATAAAAAATGTTTAGCAAATTAATTTTGCAGATTTTTTGAAGTTTTTAAACTACTAAACTTAAGGCGATATTGGACGGAATGCCTTTACCAAGTAACTTATAAAAAATAAAATTATAAAACCACTTGATATTTCAAACATTTAAAATACAGACTTGCTTCTTTTGCTCTATTGCTTTATTCTTGAATCTACAAGCAATTGACCCACATATGTTTTAGCTTTCTTATGTATTTTATATTTTTAACATTGATTTAATGAAGACTGTCATGTTGAAAGTTGGATTTTTTTTACTTTTTAAAGTTCTTGTGTATTTTTTATACACTTATGGCTGTACTTATAGTCCGGTCTTGGCTTAGTCAAGACTCAAGTCAAGTTTGTCTCCATTGTCAATCTCAAGATTATTTAAAACTTGAGTAATGTCCAAGCGAGCCGTCGACATGTCTCAAGCACGGCTGTCATATATGAAATTTTTATTAATTTTGTGGTATTTTGTGTTGTACCATATTAGACTATAGGATAATATGGGTCTAGACTATCAAGAGGACCTTGAAGAATTTTTACCACAAAATTAGCAAAAACTTCATATATGACAGCCGTGTTTGAGACATGTCAACGGTTNGCAATTTCCTATAACAAATTAAAATAGCATAGCCACAAAAATCATAAGAGGGAATATAAAGTCTCCCATATAAATTACTGAGTGACAATATATAAGCGGATCACGTAGCAACGTTGTATATTTCCTCAAGGGGTTGATTTCGCGATGAACCTTTTAATAGCGCAGCGCGCAAAACGTAAAGTTGTAAAATGTTCTGAGACATTCCGAACGTTACTGAAATACAAGCGAGCGCATTTTAGGTCCAAATGTAATTCCCGCTAGTTGATTCTGATTAGTCGTGTACCGAGGAATCATAATAACTGCAGGAAATATGCTAACTTTAATCGAGATTGCAATGCTTGCCGGATGCATTGCGAATTTTAAATAGCTTTCACAACGATGATTTGTGATTTGGTTTGAATGAGAAAAATCATGGAAATTAAGGTTAATTTCTTGAACGCCCGATTGAACAAACGAGAAAATTAAAAGGGAGAGAGAGAAAACCACTAAAGCTATTGTTTTTCATTTAGTCGGGTGGAAATTAAAGGATTCTTGGTTGTGCAACTTAAAAGGATATTTAGAAGTTTGCCGCTGCATAATTTAAAAACTAATGTGCCTTTTATTGCCGATAAATGAAGCTGAGAAGTTTCACGATGGAAATCATGAATATTAATCAGAGTTTCGGGGAGTTTTCTCTTGGAACGAAACGGAGAGAGTATATTTTTCAAATTTTGACTTGAATTATTTCGTAAATTCCCATGCCAAAATTTGTGTACATAAACTATTCTTCTTTCAGGTATAATGGCATTACATTGTTTACGTTCACGGAACCAATAAGAACCTTTTGCCAAGAACATGGTATTTACTAAACTAGATGGAATGCTTTATGCCATTTGGAAATGGGCCAACGACTCGGATTTAGGACAACAGCTGCGTTTTTACTGAATAAAAAAATCGTAGGATAATACATATATCGTTAATGTTTTTTTTTCGTTTCTCTGAAGAACAAACATTCTTAATTGTATATTTTTCTGAGAAAAATATATGAACGGTTTGCAAACACGGTATACAACAATAAAATACATATACCAATATTAGGATTTTTTATTTTATTACGTTTTCCTTTTAGCAGTAGTACCCACTTCAAAAGTTTGGAACATTGAAACTATAATACAGACTTCTTGCGGTCTGTAATTTAGAGTTACAGGTGAGTTCAGACATTTGCATGTATGGTATGATGCCCAAATTACAAATCTTCTGGCATATGATAAAAGCATTTGTATACCAGTGTATGTTAAATTACCATCCAGTTTTTCCATCTAATAATATCATAAACCATGGTTTGTGAAATTTATAAAAACGAACGCCCATTGAGGAATTATAAACATTTTTCCAACTTGGTCGATAAAACGGTTAGTGTTCCACTTCTTTCTTAAACATTAAGATTTGTTTTACATTGCTATTATTTTCTTACCATTGCTTTACACAATACATTTTAACCATAAAATTTCACGGACAATTTCTGCGAACTGAATTCTTTTTGCATCTAAATATCGTCGCTATAAAAGAGAAAGTGACCAAGTCCATTCCAAAATATTCAAGTCCACTTAGTTATTTTCCTTCTGTATTTTTCATTAGATAAGGATTTTATCAATTGTGACATTTCATATACTATACACATAAACTATGACGACAGGATTTGATCACTTTTTCTTTTAAAATTACTTAACATTTTGTAAATACTAGTATTAAAAAACTGAAGTCTTTAAATTTTCAATTTTAGACTTATTCACTTTTTTCTGTAAAATGACGATATTTAAAATCACAACTGGATGAATTTTTATAACTGTATTTATTTAAGTACAACGACAATGTATAGTCTACATTCAAGATCTTCTAGTTTATAATATATCCTTATACTTTTCTCTTATTGTTAGCAACATTTGCCTTCCAGACCTATGTATGCAAAATTAAATAGAAACGTTACAATTCAGCTAAAATATGAGACGGATGGACCATTATCGTGAAAGTACAAGGAAATGTTACTCTTGGTATGTAGTAGATCAGTAACATGTAATAATGGTTGAATTCGCTTTGCTGGTCTACTACGGTAACATAATCAGAGTTGATAGTTACAATAGAGTACTGCATTAAACCGTAATTTGTTCCTTGCAGCTTGAGGAAGTAATCCCATTCATATTTATCGTATAATCAAACTCCAAAATATAGTGTATGAATGGATCAACAATTACAGTGTCTTCTGCAACCAATTCTCAACTTTCTGTCCATTCTAACAGTTAGAATCTTAGAAAAACGTGGTTACCGTTTTATCCCTAATAAAATCGGTTTGTAGGTATGTGAGTCATGATTTTTTTCATGAATTAATTCACTGAAATTCTCCAGTTCCATAAAGATTCAGCATAACGAGTATTACAGCAATTATCTAGTGATGGAGGTTTTGAAATATTTTTATGCTTCGAAACACGATACATGAATACATGGAACAGTGTATTGTATTGAAACACAGACGTTACAATATTCCAAAAAAAACTATTATCTTTGAAAAAACTTCTGTCGGTATCGGTGTTTCATTTCTTTACGGTTGGTATTCGAAATGTTTTGAGACCTTAGGACGTATGTCGTTGTATGGAAACACACGGCTTATTGAATTTAGAACCAATATCGGAATAGTACGACGTTTTCATATGCTATATCGAAACATGCACACATTAGCCAACACTACAATTGACTTGAGAATTGAAGGACTCGCAACAATAAGTAGGTACATACATATCTGTATATTTTAAAATATTCATTAACATAAAAAAAAATGTATTTTCCTCTTTGAATACTTTGCAATTACCTACGAAACGATTCTGCAACGTAACCATTGGCCCGTCCAAACCGTCTTAAATAGTTATCTTAACATTGTACTAATCCTCGCAAGAAATCTATTTCTTTATATTAGGGTAGAAAACTCGTTTTTGCCCAAAATAACAAATACTTCCTTGTTGCTGCAAGCCCTTTAATTGAAACAACGGTTTTTAAATGCTTAAAAAGAGATTTTACATATTGGAATGAAGCAAAAGGAGATACGCTTCAAGGGTTGCGACTGTAAATGAGTCTCGTGTGCGCTATTATCAACGTGAATCTGAACGAGCAAATAAAGAAAGAAATCATTCTTCTTCACTGAAATTTAAAAATTCGGACGTACTTTTCGATAAGAAATATTAGGCTGAACTTTTTTTTGGAATGCAAAACTTGTAATTTCGTATGACTACCGAACCAAAATGGTTACTGTTACTAGTGTCACAAATCGAAAACTGGCAGAATCGAAATTTCTTTGGGTAATTGTAATTCTTTTCAATGCCATAGCACACAGCACCATACTGGGACTGCAACAGAAGCTACCATCCCATATTTTGTAGTGTAGTTGAATGTTAAGACAGCGCTTTTATTTTTCTGACCTTGTTTTAACCTCCCATGAAGATATGGAGGAGTCAGAAGTCAATACTTTCTTACAATGGATTTATGCACTTTAATTTATTATTTCCATTTTGATTTTTTTGGATGTTAGTTATATCAGCATTTAATATTTAACAAAAAAATTCCGTCTGTAGATTCAGGTAAAAAATAGTTACTTTTTTATATCAAATTAATGTAAAATACTAATTTAATCAATTCTGTTGTTTATTGATTTAGGCCGATTAACTTCTGATCGACCGATATAAAGTCAATTTTCTTAACGCGAGCTAGATTCAGAAGATACACTGGAAAAATCTGGAGTTGAACATAATTTATCAACATTACGTTTCTCAATTCTTCTATGTGAAGTAATATTTTCAACATTATTTAATGTTAAATGAATCTTCCTCATTCATTTAATATAAGATCTGACTACTGTTGAAATTTAGAATAGACATTACCTAATAGAAGGGATGCGGAGCTTAGGAAGTATGTTTCTTTTTATACAAGGGGCATTTGATGTATTAATCTTGTCAGGCTCTCAAATAGCCATAATCTTGAAAATATGCTGATCTCAGGCTTAAAAGACTTCACTCCAGCAAAGCTCTCGAAATGAAATTCGCGTATGTTTTGAATACAAAATAGTATTTGAACACCGAAAACACATTAAAAAAATGCAATGTAAATAAAATGTGGAAAAACATACATAAATTGAGTTAGAAAAAAAGTGTTTTTGCATTTAATATGAGTCCCAGCAATAATTCAAAACGGAAATATCACTCGAATTTTGAATAATATAACGTTGGACGCTGGAAAATGTGGTGTTTTAAGCCCTGGATGCATTTTAAAGTGCTTGTATGTATGTTCTTTTATTACTAAATATTTAAACTGAATGTTTTATGAGTGACACGTGTTCGAATTATAATATTATCACAGTTTTATGCAAAGTAAATATATACATATGTACGTACATAAATGCCAGACATTTCTATGTGTTCTTTTAATTCAATTTCGAACATCAATCGATTTTATTTTGCTAAGATTTGATAAACGAAATTAACATTAAGGCAAATGCTGCAAGGGAAATAATTTGATTAAATTTGCTGCCTCGTTTGCCTTCGACTGCGTCTTTAATGCAATTTATCTCCTCGCTCTAAAATACATTTCAACTATGTCACTGGCAATTTTTGTCTTTTTATCTAGATTTGATTCTTAGTCGATTTAAATTATAATCTATTGTTCATATACATTATGACTACCTAATCAGACAACTATAATTATCTTCTTAGATAATTATAAAATGGAATTACATTTTCATAGAATTAAATTTATATTGTGTAGGATGCCACCTGACAGAACTGCCATAAGTGAAGGATATGTTGCCGAATAAATTTCAAATAAAATGTCCAATAAACATATATACTCTAAATATATAAACATATATACTCTAAATTGGATCGTTACCGATATGCGAGTTACAAGGCAACATACACATACATTTTTGGAAAAAGTTAATAAATTACTTTGTAAAGTAAAATGAGGGACGGCAATCAAGGGCGCTGTGATTTGTCATTATTTATTGTTTGTTGTGACAGTGATCTTGTAATTTTAAAAAGGAGATACAAAGATAACAGGAGTTTCTTTTCCTATCAGATGACGAATGTGGAGACAATACGACGCACACTGGGGTTGAGCGTATTGATTTTGTGCTAAAAATTATTGTTAGCTATTACTAGTATTCATGAACAAACACAATAATTATGAATTATTCATTTAAACTAAGTACATTTTTATTATTCAATAAAATACAACTTTTCTGAAATTGCGAAATAAATATTGCAATTATAAGAAAAAAATTAATTGATATTACAAGGATGTACAATTTTGTCGTATTTTAGTTCCTTTTGAATCAAAAGATTTTCTGTTATATGTACAAGCAATTCGAATAAGACTATTACAGGCTCTAATGATATAAAAAAGCTCTAGTTTACAAAATAATATTTTTTTGTAAATTTAATGATTGATTATAATATAATTTTGACGATTTCAGTCGCATATACCCATAAAAAAATAGGCAACAGTTCGAGTTTCCGTGATATCTTCAAATTACTTATTTGCTGGTCACCACTTTGATGTATGGCTAGAGCATAACCAGAAATCGTAATAAAAAGGATTTGTGTCACGTTCAGGAAAACTACCTAAAGTCTAGTTGTTGTATTATTTTTGTTAAAATTTATGGATAAAAGTCAGTCGTTGCTATATGAAATTTGCACTAATAATTTGTATTTTTTCAGAGCGGAGGACAACACTTAGGAAAATTATATTGAATCAATACTAATAGTAATAATGATATAGGTGTTAATACAATGATAATGATGATAATAATTATTATTTATAATTATATTTTATAATTAAATGGATTTTTATTCTTTATATAAATATAGTTTTTCAAATAAAATTGCCGTTTCTGGTTTCTGTAATAAC
>JABRWK010000213.1:30482-47578 GCA_013372445.1 Hypothenemus hampei | reverse complement strand
ATTATATATAATTTAATAATATATTTTGTATTTTGGTTACTTTTTATCATTATATTTGGATACTAAAGCCCTCTTTATGCTTTCTTGTACATTATATTTTTATATAGTTCTTATTATGTCGTATTCCTTTATGTTTAATTTATCTTATTAATCGATTCCATTTTACATGTTTAATAATTTTTGTGTTTTAATAAATATCAGTTATTTTATTTCATTTAAATTATCTCACAAAGATTCCGACAAGTTACTAATTTAAAGTGAAATACGTCTAACGTAACAATATATCCTAAACTATTCACATTGTTAGAGCTTTCTTTCCGAAAATTTGCTGGACAATCAGACAAGTTAGGAATCAATATTGATAGGAAGCGCCTTAATCATTTGATATTGCTGACCGCCTCCACACTGGACAGAAAATGATTGAAGACCTTCGGAACTCTTGGCAACAAGTGGGATTGAATATTAACTTTGCAAAATCTCAGTATATGACGAACCTACTACCCAGCAGGGATAAATTAACAGCTGGTATTTTTATATAAAAAGCGACTTTATACAAATATTTCGGCCATGAGATGACATGACAATTGGCAAAAACAATTAAACCCGAAAAATAAGGTAGTGGCGAAGATCGCCATCATTATAAATCTCAATGGGAGATTCTATGTCCAACAGAGGACAAACTTGGACTGTTAGAAGATTTTGTTTTTAGGAGGATATAATATGTTTTCGTAGAAGAAAAAACTTGTTTTTTTTATCGAAGTATCATTCTATTTCCTTCGGCAAAAACGAAATGAGAATGTATTGTCCTATTGTTTTTTTCATCGGAATGACTGTTACAATACCATGTTAAAAATAAGTTAGGGAACGCCCTGTATAATATAACTTAAAAACTACCTACTCTTTATATCAATTTTCTTCTGATGTTCTATTTTCAATGTGTCAACTATTTGGAATTCCTCAAATCTCTTGCTTGATTTATTTAGAGTCTGTTCACATGACTAACAAAAATAAATTTTTAAAATTCTTGCTAATTCCTAAGTAAGGCACCTAATTTTTTCCATAATCTCTTAAAAAAACTTTTTTTTAGATTTAAACTTATTTGCCTTATGTTCTTTACCTTTGTTTGTTCATTTATGTTGATTAGTGACTTGTTTCATTTGTTTCCTCCTCAATTTCTGGGAGGTTTGCAGACTATAGTCTTTCGAATGATTTAATAACGATTTGAAAGAACACAACAAATATCCTTCAAAATCAAATATACAGGGTATCTCTAAAGGTGTACAACGTATTACCATGGATTCCTCGGATAAAAATAATGGGATTTAACTACATACACTCATGTTAGTCGAAAATTTGATAATAACAGAGCTACGAAGTATTAAACTTTATCATTTATAATTATTTAGAAAAATTATAATTTTTGCTTATATTTTTGAGAAAAATGCATTTAAAGTTGTAAAACGGTTGATAATAGAGCAAGATATATCCACTATTTTGTAAAGAATAATAGCGGTATTAGTTTTTCATCTCAAATAATACTTTACAAGAAGACACAAAAAATTTGCATTATTTTTAAATCAAATATGGGTTACATGTAGCCCCTCTACTAACGAGACAAAAATTTGTATTAAATTTGGATCTCTTGTGCAAACCGACTATTAATTTTGAAGTAGTTAGTTAACGTAGTTAAAAAAAAAACAAGCAAAAATTATTTATGAATATTAAACTGACAGATTATCAACATTTTGGGTTAACATAAATTTAGTTAAAAATCACATTATATTTATCTGAGGAATCTTTTTATCTGATTGTGAGTAGTAGGTTATAAAAATCCTTTAGACGTATACTGTAAAGTATATTAATTTTGACTAAAACGACTTTGTATATAGATATTGAAGAATTTGCTTTATGACATTATAAATATTTTTTTACCTCTAATATTTTTGATAACTTATAAAAAATTGGTATTGTCCTTGAAACTAGTAATAAAATGAAAGTATTCTTAGACTTTCTAAAGGAAAACTTTAAAGTCGTGGTAGTTACCTTAATCTTAATTTTGTTTTGAAAATAAAATCTCATTCAAACATTTCATAGTTTGTTAAGCAACCCTCTTCGTAATAAAGACAAAATGCGAAAATATGAGTCGTTGTAAGGCAAATTTTATCATCATGTATCATCCTGGGGTCTGCATTAAGCACTCCAAAGACTCTAGAGTCATATACGAGCGAGGCAATGGTAAACTAATGGGAATGTGTTGTCCCTACAGTGGCTCGATAAAGCAGGCAGATGCTGCTCACGTGGGTACACCAGATCTCATTTCCATGTCTGAATTCACCCCCCTCGAGCTGCCGCCAAACCTGAATTATAGATGCCCAGTTCTAAATTTATTAGCGTACTTTTTACACAAATTTCGTCGACTCCGGGTCGCTTAAGTATCCTCCAGAGTTTTCCACCTTTGTCGCTCGTTTTTTTTCCGTTCAGGTTCCGAATGAAGGGGGAAAATTAACATTTCAAGTTTGCAACAATGTCCGTGATAAATTTTAATAAATAAAAATGCATTTCCATTTTACCTGACGCCATCTTATTTTTACATTGTAGAAAAATTCACTGGAGTAAATTTATGTGGTTGTAAAAACGTTAAAGAGACGCCATGTCGCATCCGGGTGTTCAGTTTGCCTCGCTGCTATATCCCCCTCAAGAGAAAAGACAATTTAGCAGAAAACAAATATATTTAAATGTCCTAACGTTTTTATTTAAAATGATTTATTAACGGAGAAAAAATATTCATGGAAACTTTTCTCAGATAGAGAATGGAGTTTTCACTTTTTTCCAACAGTCAACTTACCTGGATTCAACGGCTCATTTTCAAGTTTTCGTTCGCATTTTACCACCAATCCTGATAATATCGATAGCAGAAATATAATTTTTAACGCCATTTGTGGATGATCTTGAAACATTTCCTTTTAATCGAATCTGAAAAGAATAAAAAGACGTTGAGATAATATTTCGAGTGATAAATATTCTGGATATTGAAATATGGCCAAACAAGACCGATAATCGCAATATAATCGGAATAGAGAGGGTCGCGATTAGCCAGATTTGCCATCGAATAGTGTCATTTATATTCGTTTAGCATTGAAGGGGTCCCTGTTTACTGTTCCAGTTAGATGCGCGTATGTCTTCGTGTGAGCTTATTTACTGGTCCGTTTGAAAAATGGCAGGATTTTCTGAATAATGGTAGTATGGTCAAACGAGAGATTAATCATTGCCAATATTGTTAAATTTATTATTTCGATCAAATGTTTTTCCTTTGAATTAAATTAGTTTAACTAAACAATTGTAGATATAAAAATCATATTAAAATGAATTATTATTAAACACTATATCCTGAATTCTTCATACTTTTTTATATAATAACTCAAGGACACATGAACAATTTTTTAATCTATTTAGAAAATACATTTTAAACAACACGCAGTAGTCGTGTGACTCATATCGAATTCAGCTTATGTAATACAAAATGGGGGTTAAGAAACGGTCCTGTGTCTCTGGGCGTAAGCTTTCTAAAAAAAACTGTCTCGTACCTGTTTTCCAAACCAAAATTATAAAAGGTGATTCATAAAAATTTAATTAAATAAAAATTGAAAATATTAAAGGATTAATTTTGTCAATCATATCAAACAAACTTTCTTATAATGGTGACGTTATAAAATATACAGGGTGGACCATCTCATATAAGACGGAATTTCCCACCTAAGTAAACCGGTTTTTAATTGTTTCAGTTTTGAGATGTAATTGGTGGTGTAATTGGTAAACGTGCACATCACATGTGGAATCACTACACATGCGCAATGTAATTCCACTTTGTATATTTATCGGTAAATATGCATTCTTATTCAATTCGTACCTTTACCGTAACGTATACAAATCGACTAAAGCCACATTTAAAATTATTTTTGAAATTTACAGAGCATCCTAAAAATATAATTAATCAAAGCTGTGTATTTTTGAATTAGACCTCTGCATATTTTTAAATCTACGGTTAGAATAAAGGTGAATTTGATGAAAGTTTACGGTATCTAGTTTTAGCGTAAAAATTTATTACCAAAAGGTGATAAACCATTTTATGTCAAAAAGCAAGAAAATATTCAACATCAAGACCCTCATCCTGTATTTACGATTAAATGCAAATTATCAATAATAATCAAACATCATTACGGTTTCATATACCTAGCACGACTCATTTTGATAAAAAAAATGCTGTAGCATGTGTATAAAGAGTTGTAAATGTCAAAAAGGAAACCACTTATGATAATATATATAAAATCTCATTTTGAACCAAGAAGTTCATATGAACATAGCTTTGAAAATACCTAACAAGAAAAATTAAGTGTGAAAACCACCATAATTTATAGTGAAAATAACGTAAATTATTTAAAAATAATTATAATTTTAACAGTTGTTCAAATTGGTTACCATTTTCTAACTGCAAATAACCGTCTGCCTTATACATATTTGTGAAATAAATTGGTGTAATCGTCATGGCACTATTGTCTATACACACAAGGTGTCCTAACAGTTAATCGGGAAACTTCAGCATGTGATTTCCGATCTTATTTTAAAGTGAAAAGTTTAAATAATGTATAGTCCTAAAAGGCTTCGTTTCAAAGATGCAAAGCGTTTAAAGGAAAATGTTTTTCCATTTTTTTTCGAAATATCTCATAAACGCTTCGGGAAGTCAATTTGGAATTACATCAACATAAAAAACTATTTTCCAGCGATAGTCTATTTTTTTAATTTTCACCAGTTCACTAGTTGCTCATATTTGTTATTACTATTAGTAAAATTACATTATCAAATAATTGGCAACATTATAATATTAAGTAAATGAAACGCAACTTACAGCTAAACGCATACAGATTGAATTTCAAAAATAATATACAGGGCGTACCATTTAAAAAACGAAAATAACTGTGCAGAACACCGATTTTGGACCATCCTGTATAAAAATTAACATCTCCCGCAGAAAGCTCTCTGTCTATTATATAATATGCGTGAAAAGACAAACACGAAATTTTCCTAACTCATGCAAATTCGCTGTAACATTGAACCCGGTATATATGTATATGTATACTATATCGCAATCAATTAGAATCAAAAGTTCTTTAGCTGAAAAACTGGTTTTAATGGCTGGTCTTCTACCTAAAAGACTATTTACTCTAAACGCCTGCGACATCTACACTATAAAATGTCCGGCAACCCTGATTATTTTGAAAAATACGCAATATATTACAAAATATTTTATATAAAAATTGAAGTACCTTAAAAGTTCTACCAATGTGTGGCATTCAGAAATATACTGGATTAGTCATAAAACGGAAGTAAATAGCGGTTATAGTTTTTCTGTTTTTCTTGTAGAACGGTCTCCCTTGGTAGAACTTTTAAGATCCTTCAATTTTTATATAAGGCATCTTTTAAAGTTGTATATCTTTCGAGATATTTCAAAGTTGCCGGATTTTTTACACACCGTGTATATGTATACTTTTTAGAAACATAAAATTTCTTTTAAATATGATAGACCCAGAGAGGCGCAATTGCAGATTTACTTTCAAATCTGAACTCAATCGAATCAATAACAATTATTTCGAAAATGAATGAGTGAATAAAGCTTTTAAAATTAATACTTCATTTAAATGAAAAGGAAGCCGTTCTTGCTGAAGTTTTAACGATCAAAGCGCTCCGTTTCGAAATGCAAAAACAATTTATAACTATTTCGCTACAATTTTAGATCTATATTTTCGCGAACAAAGCGGCCCGATAGCGATGCATTTGCAATAATTACTTTTGTCGTCTGTTCGCGATAGTTCGAGGCGAAAGACGTTAACTTTGCAATTTGGAAAAATACGGCCTTCTCTCTTCTCCGTGGGATGGAAAACGTTTATCTATTTAACAATGAGAATTAAAATGAAAACATTTTGGGGCTCTGGGAAAATTAACAATTTTATAGGCCGTTTGACAGCGATAAACTTTGCCCGGATGTGTTTATGACAACCTAGTAACAAAGCTTTAAAACGTTGTTTAGACAGACGTTAATTCTTGACCTCTAATAGTTTTTTTGGAATATAATATGCTATTAGAAAGTTTGGCATGCTAACTAACAACCATAGGTTATTGCATTAATCTAAAATTTATTTAACGGAAAACGGAAATCTGGGACAAACTGAAATTTTCTGGATAACTTATTATGTGGGGAAATGCGCCCTAAAATATAGCAGTCTTTTGGCATTGGTCCAAAAAAACAGAGAAAGCTGAGAGAGACATCTTTTTGCTTCGAGAATACACCTTGAATATAACATCCTCAAATACGGAATATAAATTATCATTCAGCTTTCCAGGAGACATTTAAAGTTTTTCCCCAAAAAAATTCATGTGTATTTCCCTAAAGATTGGGTCAATACAAAAAACCGTTTGCCCGCTGTCTTTGGCATGTCTTTCTAAGTAAAAAATGCCATCAATCAGCCAGCAGACGATTTCACGTCCCCCTTTGCGAACGCGCAAAATAGGGGGCGCCTAAAGTGACCAAATTGAGATTTAAGATTCTTATTGAACCGAACAGATAACTTGATTCGACGCTTCCTAGTTTCATTTCTTGTTAATTTTTTTTGTTGGGTTTAAGCGTAATTTTCCTGTCGTGAAACCCTTTAAAATGAAATCCTTTGAACGACATACCGTCCTGGTTTCTAAATAAACACTTCATTGAAGCGGATAAATAATATTTTGCTGTTGGATTAAGGCTTTTGGTAAGGGTTGTACGGCCTCTGTAAACTGACAAATGTTGACAAATAGAGTGAGGATTTTCGGGTAAATTCAATTTATCAAAAGGGTTTTGTTTCAAATTAGCAGTCGAATTTATGTTGATTATATGCTCACAAACCTAATTAGTCAAAGGGATTTTGCAAATGACAATTTTTTAAATATATTTCGAAAAAATATTAAAAAAAACTAAATACTTCGAATAAAAATTAAGCTCAACTCAACTATTTAAAAAACAGTTATATATTTTTCTAGAATAAAATTAAATTTTATCGAATTCTGCCACTCGAATTGATTGAAATTTCAATAAAACTTTAACGGACTTGAAGTGGGACTTTTTCGTTTTGTTCACGGTTTTATATTAAAATAAATTAAATTTTGACATCACAAATCTCCGCATGTACAAATAAATTTGAAAATCCGGTTAATTTGTCGACAAATGATGTTAACAAATAATAAAAATCGTTGTTTCATAGGAAAATAAATTGTAAATAAAGTTTTTGTCTTCAGACAATAAGACAATAAAAGGAAAATATGGTAATCTGATTAATGTGAGAGAAAACACATTAACAATTTGATAAAAGAATTGTAACACTATATTTATAAGTCTGCAATGATATACATATAAATAATTTACATTATTATACAAGGTGAGTCACGGGAAACGCACGTTTTTCAATAAAGAATAACTTTTGTAATTTTAGAAAAAAATAAGTTTTATTTTCACAGAAATATTTGTTAAACTATGCNAGTTGACTTTGATGAAAATTCGAATAATGCTGATACATCCTAACACAGAAACTTGAACTATTGGAAATCCCCTGAAGACCAAAAAAGTATAGACAAAGTTAAATTATTTTGTAAGTTTTTTAGTGATTCAAGAAAATTTCTCTGACCTTGCTTCGATCGAATATGTCATGAGTTAACCATCTCATGAAAAATGTCCTGATGTACTGCTGAAAAAATATAACATTTCATTGAAAAATAGTACCTTGTATATCGAAAACAGTCTGAAAGGAAAAAAATTATATACACTTTAATAATCATTTAAATTAAGAAATAGGTTCTAAGGAAAATGGAATTAAACAAAAAATCAGATTAGCTATCAAGAACTGTAGAAAGAAGAATTGAATTGACTATGAAGATACTATTCACTAGTCGTTAGATGTATTTAGGTCAATCAGATCAATGGGAACAACGCATGGCTTGAATGCTGATCAACTTGAAGTTGCTACCGCCTTATCGTAAGAAAAGATTTCTGAAGACTTTTATATAGTTCAAGCTGAAACTTTTAAACTTGAACACGGAATTTGTTGGTTAAACAAAACCTTCCATGACCTAAAACAGGCAAATCGATTATGGAATTTATTATTCAATGAACACTTACAGAATTTTAGTTTACCTCAATCAAACTAAGATCCAGGGATTGATTTTCGATTTTTTTAACGTTCATGAAAAGAAGGATAGATTAAAGAAGAAATAGATAACTGAACACTGCATGATGAAGCATGATTTATATTTAGAATGCAAGTCACAAGGAGTAAACACACCAAAGAAATATGAATAGACCACGAAGGATATACCTAACCTAGATATCTTAACACGTTTTTTAATCTGCTGTTAATATGTTAACCTTGGGGATACCTGGAATAGGTAGTAATTCTAATGAAATTTTCTTAGAATCAGTTAAACATGGTCAAGAGATACAAAGAATATCCAAAGCATTTACTAGAAATTCTTGATATTTGGTTGTACACTAATTCAGTTTCCAAATCTGTCTATTTCATTTATTGTCAATAATACCTACATGTTAATACCATTAGTAATAATAAAAGAAAAAATATTTTTACAACAGCAAAACGCATTCTAAAATATTGAAAAATTTATACAAATTACCATTTAAATAAATTAAAGATCGATAATCTGATTTAATAGGATACTTAAATGTAGATTGGACTGGCGACATCGATAGAAAATCAGTTACGCCTTACATAATAATAAAAAATTCTGCAGAACATAGATACTAAAAGGTAGGCAATGGCAATCGCAGTATATCCCTTTCAGAAGTCACAGGAACCGCTCTGGTTAAGAAAACTAGCAGAAGAAACATAAAGTAATAATGGACCAATTTGTTTGTTGATAATCATGAAGCAAAGAGTCCCGCTCATTCGAGAACTTCTCAAAATAAAAAGAAGCACATCGATGTTCGTTATAAATTTTTGATGGAAAAGATGACTGATAAACTACTTGAACATATGTATTTTTAGCCAAGATTAACTAGCCGATTCCTTGATAAAGCCATTGAATAGGATAATACCTGAAATTCTGATTTGAAATTGTTGACATTTTTATCTTCCAAATTGTAAAATTTTGAAATATTTTTATTGTGAAAACAGACAATGACAATGTAGAAAAGACTTTTATAATGACGAGTGTTTTTAGAACCTTCAATTTAGGTTTTCGAACAAAGTTAACTATTGCCATACATTTTCAATAGTTCTTAATTCCCGTCGACTCATTATCGACTTTTTTCCTCGTAGTTCCTGGTGAATTTCCTCGATCAAGACAAGACAAAAGTTTCCATTTTCGTTCCGCGGAAACTCCCATTTTCTTTTTCCCATTTAGAAGTCAATAAAGTTTCGTACAGCTATTTTTATTTTCGTAAATAAGTTTTCAAGTTTTTTTGGTGGAGCGCCGCCTGCGCAAATTCCAGTTTCTACACTCGTATGGAAGGAAATTTTAAAAACAAAGTTTTCTTGCAGATTTTTCTTTGCGATTGAAAGTCTTTATTAATTTTTTCGTTGTTGAATTTATTTTTTGGCAAAGGGACATTTGTTGATAAGTTCATGGGTTATTAAAGAAACTTGTTTTGGTGTTGAGTCATTTTTTAATTGCTCAATACAGGTAAAAAGTCGATGTAACCCCGGGAAATTTATGCTAAAAGTTTCTGACTTGGGAAAATACTAATTAAACTCCAGTACGGTTTTATGTCTGCCTTCACTTTCGAGTTTCGCTCTTAAGCCTTGGCGGTAGTAATTATTGTTTCATTAAAATTCTTTACTTTATCGTAAAATTTTTCCTTTCCTTAAAGGTAAATTTTTAAACCATTAATCGAGCACGTGTGAAATAAATTTTCCTCGATGCATGTCAAATACCAGGAATATTAGACTCCCTTTCATCCCATGGGCTGCATTCCCCATCGATTATCTATTTAATATAAATTAATAGCTCAGCAAATATTTCATTACATACCTAAACCCTTAGTCCCTTATTTTAGCGCTCATTAAAGGTTCAACACCAGACATATTTCCAGTGGTCAAATTAATTGTATACAGTCAAATACAAATGACTTTCGAAAGCGTTTATGTATATGTTTATTTTATTTATTTTATACTCAGCTTTGATAATAGTGCCCATAAAATATTTTCGTCGCTTTTTGCGTTTGTCGTGCCCGAGGCTGTATTTCATTGAAACTCTCGACATTCTGTGCGTTTTTCGTTCAAAAATGTATTTTCACCGGAGTCCAATGTAACCTGGCGCAATTAAAGAATTTATTGGAATATAGAGGGTCAATATATCATATGCAGATATTGCTTGTTCACATTGTGTGGTTTCGTTTTTATTTTCACAGATTTTTTTAACAAAATTACAGTTTTACGTTCGTCAAATATCTGCAATCTTTTTTTGCCATATTTTTGAAGGTTTCGGGGATGGCGAAAAAAATTGTATTGTCACGGATCATCAGTAGTGAGAGATAAGGCGTCCAGAGTAATAATAAACCATGAAAAACGTAAAATATTTCACAGTAAATTTGCCGATCGTTTGGGTATGACGAACGGCAGTTTATTAAAAGGAATCCTTATGCAGGATTTCCCTATTTCATGCTCGGCTGAGCCACAATGTCATTCGGCTAAAATAAAAGGCTACACGCAGCATTCCCCACCTCGCAAGCGGGCTTAATGCTACCATAAATTTATAGGCTCATTATTTTTGCCAGTTTACCGAACTAGAACTATTAGAGGGTTCGTCCGAAGACAATGGAGAACGTTAAGGTGAGCTGGCAGACGTATATTTAAATACATTTTCCAGGAAATTAATCTTAAGATAGCACTAAGAAGAGAGATAGAGAGTGCTTGGCTTTTTATAGCGCTAATCTAGAACTAATTTGTTTTTCCGAAAAATTTCTTGGAGAATTGTGACACAAAAATGCAACGGACCACTTTAAATAATACAAGAATACAAAATAAAATAAGTACTTTCAAGTTAATATTTAACTTATGCCATAAAAAATAATCTGCGAGCCTAATAATGAGTTTCACAAAAAATCGAAATATGACAGGTTTTGTTTGTGTTGTTTTTTGGGCCTAAACTATTGGTTATATTTATGGTAGGAACAGTGTTGCGATGGGTTATCATATAGAGATTTGTCTGCTTCATGAAAATTTATTCGTTACAGAAAATTCATTAAGAGCAAACAACACGATGATCCATTATCCACATTTTACAGGAAGACTAACGAATCACTTTGACGAATGTATAAATATTGGTCATTATTTTTCGTCATTTGTTTCGTTGCTCGTTGTTCGTTTATCAATGGATACCTACTTTAATTTATCTTTAAAGGAAAAAATTACAATGATATAAGTCTCTATAACACATCAAAATATAAACTAAATATTTGCGAAAGGGAATAACTTATAATTTCACAAAAAAGCGATGTAGAAAATTGAAATATTTTGTAATACAGTTCAAATGTTAAGCATTTTGAAATATAATAAAGAGTTTGGAATAAAATATCCGGCCTTATTTCGAATTTTCTACCAATATATCTGACTTTTAGAACATAAAAAACGATTATCTTTAATCATATAGGAACATAATAAGTTTTCTTACTTTAACACGGTAATACGATATGGAAAGGTTCGTTTTTATAATCCGGACACATCAAGGAACCCAGGAAATGATGTAAATCTTAACCTTCCATTTAACACCTGGGAGATTTGTATAGAAAGTCCAATTCTCCGCTTTTTACACTTGAGTGATTCATATACGTTCTGAACGACCCCCTTTCAGCCTAAATAAATCAATCCGTCCTAAATACGTAATCTCTTATTCTCTGCGAGAATTTTCCTTTAGGAAATTCAGAGAGAAACCACTGAATCCGATACGAATATATTTATTTCTAACTCCTATTCAATTTTGTTCGTTTGATTTAAGTTTAGATTTAACGATTTATGAAAGGAAACCATATTCGTTCAGTCAAATAATACTAAAAAAAGTTTCATCATCCGAGTGATGGAAAGTTAAGGTTCCATTTTACGTTCCCGTATTAAATTATATGAAAAAGTTTTAAAACATCTACGAACTCGAAGGATCTTTGCGGGACCGCCAAAGGCAATTGGGCTTCAAAAAAGGGACTTTAAAATTTCGTTTAACTCGTTGGGAAGTTCGAGGTATCCTTCGACGGTTATGAGCTTATAATATAAATTTGCTTAATCAAAAAGTAATGCAATTTTCGGCTTCTATTCCCCAACTTTCCGATTTCTGAGTTGTTACTAGAAGAAGTATAAATTCAGGCCCGAAAACGAGAAACTCTCACGGGAAAACGGGGAAAATCAAACGGCAACCACCTGAGAAATGTAAATACGCAAGGTATCTGTTTTACTTTACTGCTGAAGATATACTAGCAGTGTTTTGGATCATAGGTATGTTTTATTGGCCACTCTATTCCCACAGGAGTCATAATTCGAAGACCTCTTTTCCTTGCCGCTCGCTTTACTACCGGGCTCCTATTAAAAATTGATAACTTGTTTTACACGTAATCAAACCAAAAAGGTTTATACATAGCAAATTTTATAGCCATTGGATACAAGATTAATATATATATACCAGTATGGAAAAATACATTATTGGACACCTAAATGTAGGATCTTCATTTTGCTAATTTCGCCTCGGAACAATTTTAATTTATTATTCCTTTATGTTCTAGTTTTGTATTGCTCAGATTAAACATTTTAAATTAATAATATTTCCAATTACAATAATATATTCAATGAAATGGAAAACACCAGATGAAAAACGGCCAAGAAAGGCAAGGGTTACTGAATTGAAAAAAAAAATGGCAACAATTTTCTAGAAATCACCAGGGATTTTGGTTATAGGTTTTAAGAAAAGAAACACTATTGTAAATGGAAAATCCTATGCATTTTTACTACATAAATTCCAAACTTTAGTGTCTTAAATTTGAGCTTATAAAGGGCAACCGACGATGCTTTTTATTGTTAAAGATTTTAAAGAAAATATAAATCTGTGAACTTAAATAATTAAAAGATGCCAACTTGCGACCTTTCCCATTGTAAATGTTTTCCCAAACAAATAATATAATTTACGGTAAGTTGAGAAGAGAGTTGATAACATCCCTGTATCATCTTAAAACTATTTTTCAAGTGATATTGGGCACAAAGCTTTATTTTTATTGTTAGAAACGTCAGAATCTTGGATATCTGCCTTTTGGAGCCAATATTTTAGAGTAACTATTATAGCTATTGTGTATAGTATCATTCTTTGGATAATATCATATCTATGTGAATGAGGGGTTTTGGCATTTCTCAAATAAAGTTAGCAAACAGGAATGATTACAGATGGTAGATAATGAATTATTATTATGCGAAAGAAATCTTCATTGCTCAGTGGAATAACAGATAAGTTTGGCAGCTGTTTTCTAAGAGTGCAAAAAGAGACCTTTTGTTATAATGGTGTTTATCGACAGCAATCCCTGCTACATCCAAATAGAACTGTGGCTACCTATTTACACGTATATAGTATCGTCGCCTTCCACATAAAGGATTAAAAGAAATTACCTAATTTCATTTGCGCCTTTACAATAATTAGTCCTATCCACACTATAATATGAAGTGAATAGTTATAATCTATATATTTTTGTAATAAAAAAATATAAAATTATTTGACAAAGCTTATCTGACAAAATACTCTTACAACTTATAGCATTTGCGGTTTTCGTCTTTTCTTCTATAAAATTATACTCAAATAACATTTAAACCAAATTGAGTGGAATGTAACAACATACTTTTAAATTAGATTTAAGTATTGAATATATTCAGAATATTGTTTCTAAAGCAATTGGTTATTTGAAAAAATCTTCTCGTATTATGGTATCAGTTTCCAAATAGCCCTTAGCTAGCTTTGTTATTGTAATCAATTGTAGTCTCCAGAAACTTTAACTATTACTCATTTGGAGGACTTATATTTACATAGATCTTAGTTGCTCTTTGTTGATTTAAGATACTTTGATCTACAGCCTCAAGATTTTACTCTAACACTAGAGCGTCTAAAAATTAACTACCCTTTTTTTCTAACTACGTAAATCACTGTATGTATAAGCTGTTCGTAATAATTATATTAAAATTTACATCAAACTACGACCTACATTGAACCAAGAGAGCTGGGGTATTTCCGTAAAAATTTTAGTACTGATGATCATCTGCCTATTATAGAAGTCCTTATCAAAAATCTTTAAAGTATAGTAGACCCCTGATGGGTTTTTTGGAAGGGTTTTGATGTCTTCAAACATTAAGCTATGCTGCAAGCTCTAATAGAATAAGGAATTGATCCCAGATCTATTTCGTTAATGCAGCATAGCTATGCAACAGTATGTGTTCAACTTTATAAAAATCACAAGTTATAATCAAGCATATTTTAGAAAGGTCTCTTCTATCTATCCAATTTTATGTTTGGTGATTAAGAGTAAGAACACCCAAAAGCATCCCTATATTATTATATATAATTTAATAATATATTTTGTATTTTGGTTACTTTTTATCATTATATTTGGATACTAAAGCCCTCTTTATGCTTTCTTGTACATTATATTTTTATATAGTTCTTATTATGTCGTATTCCTTTATGTTTAATTTATCTTATTAATCGATTCCATTTTACATGTTTAATAATTTTTGTGTTTTAATAAATATCAGTTATTTTATTTCATTTAAATTATCTCACAAAGATTCCGACAAGTTACTAATTTAAAGTGAAATACGTCTAACGTAACAATATATCCTAAACTATTCACATTGTTAGAGCTTTCTTTCCGAAAATTTGCTGGACAATCAGACAAGTTAGGAATCAATATTGATAGGAAGCGCCTTAATCATTTGATATTGCTGACCGCCTCCACACTGGACAGAAAATGATTGAAGACCTTCGGAACTCTTGGCAACAAGTGGGATTGAATATTAACTTTGCAAAATCTCAGTATATGACGAACCTACTACCCAGCAGGGATAAATTAACAGCTGGTATTTTTATATAAAAAGCGACTTTATACAAATATTTCGGCCATGAGATGACATGACAATTGGCAAAAACAATTAAACCCGAAAAATAAGGTAGTGGCGAAGATCGCCATCATTATAAATCTCAATGGGAGATTCTATGTCCAACAGAGGACAAACTTGGACTGTTAGAAGATTTTGTTTTTAGGAGGATATAATATGTTTTCGTAGAAGAAAAAACTTGTTTTTTTTATCGAAGTATCATTCTATTTCCTTCGGCAAAAACGAAATGAGAATGTATTGTCCTATTGTTTTTTTCATCGGAATGACTGTTACAATACCATGTTAAAAATAAGTTAGGGAACGCCCTGTATAATATAACTTAAAAACTACCTACTCTTTATATCAATTTTCTTCTGATGTTCTATTTTCAATGTGTCAACTATTTGGAATTCCTCAAATCTCTTGCTTGATTTATTTAGAGTCTGTTCACATGACTAACAAAAATAAATTTTTAAAATTCTTGCTAATTCCTAAGTAAGGCACCTAATTTTTTCCATAATCTCTTAAAAAAACTTTTTTTAGATTTAAACTTATTTGCCTTATGTTCTTTACCTTTGTTTGTTCATTTATGTTGATTAGTGACTTGTTTCATTTGTTTCCTCCTCAATTTCTGGGAGGTTTGCAGACTATAGTCTTTCGAATGATTTAATAACGATTTGAAAGAACACAACAAATATCCTTCAAAATCAAATATACAGGGTATCTCTAAAGGTGTACAACGTATTACCATGGATTCCTCGGATAAAAATAATGGGATTTAACTACATACACTCATGTTAGTCGAAAATTTGATAATAACAGAGCTACGAAGTATTAAACTTTATCATTTATAATTATTTAGAAAAATTATAATTTTTGCTTATATTTTTGAGAAAAATGCATTTAAAGTTGTAAAACGGTTGATAATAGAGCAAGATATATCCACTATTTTGTAAAGAATAATAGCGGTATTAGTTTTTCATCTCAAATAATACTTTACAAGAAGACACAAAAAATTTGCATTATTTTTAAATCAAATATGGGTTACATGTAGCCCCTCTACTAACGAGACAAAAATTTGTATTAAATTTGGATTCTCTTGTGCAAACCGACTATTAATTTTGAAGTAGTTAGTTAACGTAGTTAAAAAAAAACAAGCAAAAATTATTATGAATATTAAACTGACAGATTATCAACATTTTGGGTTAACATAAATTTAGTTAAAAATCACATTATATTTATCTGAGGAATCTTTTTATCTGATTGTGAGTAGTAGGTTATAAAAATCCTTTAGACGTATACTGTAAAGTATATTAATTTTGACTAAAACGACTTTGTATATAGATATTGAAGAATTTGCTTTATGACATTATAAATATTTTTTTACCTCTAATATTTTTGATAACTTATAAAAAAATTGGTATTGTCCTTGAAACTAGTAATAAAATGAAAGTATTCTTAGACTTT
The DNA here is from genome assembly GCA_013372445.1 of Hypothenemus hampei. Taxonomy (NCBI): domain Eukaryota; kingdom Metazoa; phylum Arthropoda; class Insecta; order Coleoptera; family Curculionidae; genus Hypothenemus; species Hypothenemus hampei. The sequence continues at coordinate 30,962 of JABRWK010000213.1, read as the reverse complement.
CTAAAGGAAAACTTTAAAGTCGTGGTAGTTACCTTAATCTTAATTTTGTTTTGAAAATAAAATCTCATTCAAACATTTCATAGTTTGTTAAGCAACCCTCTTCGTAATAAAGACAAAATGCGAAAATATGAGTCGTTGTAAGGCAAATTTTATCATCATGTATCATCCTGGGGTCTGCATTAAGCACTCCAAAGACTCTAGAGTCATATACGAGCGAGGCAATGGTAAACTAATGGGAATGTGTTGTCCCTACAGTGGCTCGATAAAGCAGGCAGATGCTGCTCACGTGGGTACACCAGATCTCATTTCCATGTCTGAATTCACCCCCCTCGAGCTGCCGCCAAACCTGAATTATAGATGCCCAGTTCTAAATTTATTAGCGTACTTTTTACACAAATTTCGTCGACTCCGGGTCGCTTAAGTATCCTCCAGAGTTTTCCACCTTTGTCGCTCGTTTTTTTTTCCGTTCAGGTTCCGAAT
>JABRWK010000213.1:16588-26749 GCA_013372445.1 Hypothenemus hampei | reverse complement strand
TTCAATATTTCAACAGTAGATTGTCTGATCGAAAATAATGTTAGTTTATTATTGAAACTATAGCGCGGAAATGCATCAATATAAAAATACAGGGTGTTAAAGATTTATTTCAAAAATTGATATTTGTTAATATCTTCAAAAATAGTTGAGATATTTTTTTGAAATTTTGGGCATTTCAACAGTAACCTATGGGGATTTTTTTTATGCATAACCAATAATTTTAGATTCCCCAGTGGCGTTCATACGGGTAGTTCTCTTGATATTTAAAAATAAAATGCACGCCACTGACTTTTTTAAATATGAATACTTTTTTTTAAATATTCCATCAATTGTTAACAAAAAAGGGCTCTTAGTATTTTATCATTCAAGTAGCCGTTTTTAAGACAAAAAATAATTTTTAATTCCTGTACCTGCCATAAAACTAGTTGATCATGTGGAAAATATGGAACTCTGTATTTTGGAAACGAAGCATTTTCGGACTTACGTTTATATGAACTTTTTGCCATATTTTCGATCAGACATTCTAGTGTTGAAATATTGAACACTAATTATGACTCACCCTGTATAGAATTGAATGAATTCGTTTACACAGATTTAAAAAATGAAGTTAATAATCGGTATAATCTTGGTAAAATCTCACAATGACGAGGGAACTACAAAATTAGCCTAGTGTCTCACAAATGTGTTTCTCCATGTTATCTATGACTTATCCAAAATTGGAAAAATTGAATTTTTTTTGAAAAATAAAAAGATTAAAAGAAACTGAAAATTACGTCAATATTATGTCTATCAAATGAAAGTTGAATGAATATCCGATTGATTAATTATATTAAGTTCAGTTAAATTTTGAAGGAAAAAAAATATACTGCCCAAATGCAATAATTTTAAAGAACCTCTATTTTTAGGAAAAATTAATATAAAAGTTCATAATTTAGCAACGTTGCAACAGATCTGAAAAACATAGGAACGAATATCTCATTATAGAAATATCATTTCTGCGAAGAAAATGTTGATACTTCCATTTTAAAAAATGTTGGAGCCAGTATGCTTTTTTGTGATACCCTAAATATGTTATAATAATTTTAAAATATAGTTCCATTAACCAAGTCTACATTCACTCAACTCAGATCTTCGTAAGATTTCATAAATGGCTGGAATATAAAATGAACACCCTATAACGAAGTAGAAACTATCATATACGAATATATTATGAAATGAATGTTTCTAATGTACTAAAACGTTTTTTTCTATAAAAATTAGGTTTTCGTGTCAGTTAAAGCCATTTGCTTATTGATCAATTATCTATTTGGGTTAAGTATTTTCCAGCGCTATTAAATTTTGCATTCTTCGTTTGAATGAATTTCCATTGTTGCTGGCTAATTAAACAGCGTTGATGTAGTTTATAATTTTAACATCAGAAAGTCACTTTCACGAAACTCATAGACGAGCAACGAGTGAGGCATTTGTTTAAGCCTGACGTTACGTAATAGGCGAATGTTGTCTGAAATCTAACTTCAAGGAATTAAATTAGCCAACAACGCAACCTTGCGCATTAACTTAATCTAAACGATATCTGCTTCGCAAAGCAAAATAAACGGTTTTATTATGAACAACCCCAAACTAGGATGCAGCGTATTCGTTTTAGAAAGCCGTGATTCTACTACATACATACATATATGTATTCATATATTCAACGGTTAATTCCATCGCATGCACGTTTATGAAACTTGCCGCTCGGTTAATTTCATTGTTAATTAGTCAACGTGCGGCCAAGTTGAATAATTAAAAATGCTTATTCATGTCATTGTTTTCTAGTGTGTTTGAGGGGAGTGGGGGTCTATTAAAACGTTAATACGCTTAGCAAATATGCATGAGCGAAAATTTACGTCCTAAAATCCTATTACTTCTCCACAGTACTTAATTAAACGTGTTTGAGACGCCGGAAAATTATTACCATATATCGAAAATTATGATTTCTATTTGATCCAGCTCAAAATTCTTGTTATTTTCATTATAGAAATTGAAGAAATAGAACTTCTTGAAAAATAAAATCAAATAAAAAGCTTGAAGTGAAAAATATTTAAAAAAACTTGCAAGAATTAAATAAAGGATGACCGACATTTAACTGTCAATGTTACATACGACACTAGATTTAGGACAACGTTTGTTTATTTAAATTTATTTTGAAATAATTGTACAGGGATATTCTTGATTATCACCTATACGCACATTTCATATTGTTTTTAAATTTATTGAACTATTTATACGTTTCGCCAATATTTTTTGTGTTATTTGTGGAATTTATTGTCGTACAACTTGTAAAATTTTCTAAAATGACAGCGCGCCATATCCCACGATTTTGGTAAACGTTTCCGTTTAAGAAAGGTTGCACAGAGCTTGGAAATAAGGAGGTATTCAATCTCTGTCACGGTTTTTACTCTAATATAATGAACAGAAACGTCTGAGTAGGTACCTATTTGACTCTTAGCGATTTTGTAGAAAGAAAAATAATTAACGAGGTGTAACGAAGAAAACCAAGGACCGATTAACATGGAAAGTTAAGTTATGTAAAAAAAGGACGGAAATAATAAATCATTAACTTATATGGAGAAAAATAATGTGGAATAACAGGCATGTGTCAATATATCTACTAAATCAGATTAGCTCCTCCAGTCAAGACAATATGGTGCGAATCTGAAGGACAAGGCCTTAATATGATAGACTTTTAGTGCTTGAAATTCACCGAAAAGGAAAAAATCTGAAAAATATGCTTCTTTTGGCGCTATTAAGAAATACAATTATTGCCGGCAGATGGTGTTTTCCCATTAATACTTCTAAAAGAAGGGAACGCTTTTTACGTTAAACGAGTAATAAAAATAAGAGTTTTACGTTTACTAGTTCGTTCTCTTTAGAAAAATAGTAGGTATTTCCTATTCAATTATCCAAGAAACAAATTGAATGAAGTGATTCGCAGGAAATGAGTGCTAATGATACGGACGTCTATTAATTTCCCTGAAAAGAAAAAAAACGATTTGTCACCCTCTATTATCTGCATGGAACGATGGTGATACCTTTCGCCTGCCCTTGTCGGCACTCTATTATATTAATTTAATAATATCGTCTCGGAAAATTTTCGATAATGGAAATAACAGATTGCAGGTGTCGCACGTGTACCGAGATGACGGGGCACAAAACAAGTTTTAATAAGAAATTTTCCGAGAAGAAATGATCGTCAACAATGTTATTAAGCTCTAAAATCTAAAAAAATCATATTTCTCACGTTGAGAAATATTCTTGAACCGGAAATCATGTGAAAATCTTCGAACTTTAAAAAAAAATTTATAATTTGTTTACTAAATCAAATTTTTCAAGATTTAATAAAGTACCAAAACACTATATGCATCGAGAAAAGGTCTGTACTAGTGAAATCTTTAATTGAAACATAATAAAAGGTGAAAGTGATAATTTTAAAAAACCAAGAGGAACAAAAAAGTTTTAGATTTTAATTTTGAATTTATTATTTAAGTTTTCAAAAAACTTTATGCCGCAAAAAATAAAGATTTCAGACATTCTAGATTATAAAAAAATAACAAAAGTTCAATAACATTTTGTAATTTTCTAAATTACCAATGAAATTATTACTAAATAATTACCACTCGTTTTGTGCCAAATATTTGCTTGCACAAGTTATCTAAAAACGATTTGGATATACACGGGGTATTTCAAAAACATGATACCAAACTTTAGGTTGGCATCATGTGTTTGAAACACCCTAGGTTGGCATCATGTTTTTGAAAAGGGTTTAGGTTATATAGATCAATAAATTAAGTCATTTTACCTTAGAAACATATGTCCGGAAATAAGCCGTTAAGGCACTTGACAAATATAGTCGCATTTATTTTATTTATTCTGTGAATGTTAAGGATTGCACATATTTATGATTTTTTGTATATAAAGATATTTCTTAGATAGGAATAATAATAAAATGTGATAACAATGGTTTAAAATTGCGACCATTCACTTACTGGCCTGCGGTTGTGCGCTGAACCATATACCCAAATTTGCTTTATTAGAGAAGGTCACTTCAAAAGCCGCAATAGTCATATTTGGAGTAATCAAAATTTATTTTGAACAGTTGTTATGACATTATATTATTATTCCTATCTAATAAATACCTTTAAATATAAAAATTCATAAATATGTGCATTCTTTGACATTCATAGAATAAATAAAACAAATGCGACGATGTTTGTCTAGTGCCTTAACGGCTCATTTCCGGAGATATGTTTATAAGGCAAAATGACTTAATTTATCGGTTTTTATAACCCCCTAAAGTTTGGCACCATGTTTTTGAAACACCCTGTATAGTTAAGGAGGTGACTCTACAAAAAAAATTTATAAAAGAGTTTATATAAATTTTTATCCAGTGCAAGAAGCCCCCAATAGAGCTACTTTATAACATACAGGATTTTATTCAATGGATTTAGTACCAACAAATCAAATATAAATAATATTAGTAGTGTGCTCTTTATGAACTTTTTAGCTTCCAGAACTTTGAATCCTTTGTAACATCATACTTCTTTTGATTGTAGTACCACAATCCCGATCCGAAATTTCCGTCAATCTTACAATTTATTCCACATTTTTATGATTTACATCTTCTGAATTTAAACGTTCAAGGAATCTAAATTTAGAATAGATTCTGATTTATCCAGGTACAGAATTTGGACAGTGAACATAATGTCCTCACTTTCTCCTCCACTGAACCGACAGTTTACTTACTCGATAAATCCGAATTTGAATCAGTGTGCCTTAAGGTGGTATGTCCTGTGAGTACTTGTCACACTTTTTATTTATTATCAATAATTGTTTCGTCCTTTCTAGCCTTGTCCTTATCTCCCTAGACTAAATGGTACAATCCCATTTCCAATTAGGTAACGCGAGAATGATATGCCTAAAATTCTTTATTGAGTCTCGCCCTTGGGTATAAATTTCAATGCGATTTAAATTCAAACTTGAGGAATATGTTTAAGGGCATGGCTCTTATCTATCATATCTGAATCTAGTTCAAGTTTTCATCATTTCGTAGTCTTTGATAGTTGCCCTCTCCTGTTGAATATCGTTGGGTCCACGCCCATTACCATGTACTTTAAAGGCTTTCACTATTATCGATAATGTCGCTGCCTTATCAATTATTGGGGGTCCTGGCAATTCATTCCAGGAAAACTCTAACCAGGTTTATTCTGCGTAATGCACCAGATTTTTCGTGACTTTCGAATCATAAAGAATATAATTTGATCCCATTATGATGTTCATATACTTCAAATTTCAATTCTATTGCTTCAAATCCTTTGAATTATAATGCTTCACTGAAGTTTTAATTTTGTGAGAAACGTACATAGAGACTTAACATTTTAAAGATTACAAAATTCCAACAAAAAACTACTAGCTCAAAAACAACCGATTTAATAATGCAGTTAAAACTTATAAAGGCGTTTACACGAGCCAAAATGTAGAAAATGGACGTGAAATAAGGGTCATTTCTTAAACGGTTATTTTATTTTACGATGCACTAAAATATTTAAAGTAATCAAGTTCGCGACAAAATGAATTATTCTCTTTTGCGTGCTTCTTTTCCTACAAAGAAGCTACGGAGTGGGTATTAGAATTCGCCCAAATTGGCGATAAAATGCATTAGAAATTTCCTTGGCCAAATTCAACTTCATTATAATAGAGGAGCTGCTCTATTAGACTTCGTCAGGAATGGATCCGCCTTTAATAATATTCTGAAAGTCTTAAGGCACTTTGGATCGTGGTGAATTTTTAGTCATTTTAATGCGACATGTTATTTTTTTATCAGATTCACATTGTTGAAACGGAAATAAATAGTGGTAAAACACGTTGAAACATACATTCGAACGTTAAAAATAATCCTGCGAGGGAAATGTATCTGAGGCTCGTCTCCATATATAACATTTTCAATTTCCTGCTGTCCATCGCTCGAAAAAGATGGCTTTTATATAACAGAAAAAGAGACCAGTCAATTTAATGACTGATTTATTGAATAAACATCATCAGAAAAAAAAGCAACCTTAATTTTTAACGACAGCTAGATTTTCCTGGAACGAGAAAAGTATTATTAAGACAAATTTCTCGATTAAACAGAATTGAGTCAAGAAACTAATTTATATTAAAAAAAGTCCACATTAGTCTCACTTTCATTTAGACACCTTAATGGACTATACGTTTGTTTGTTTCACCTTAAGGTTAAGTAAAACAAATAATTTACGTGCTGTAAGACGTTATTTTCAAGTTCTTGTGAGAGGTTTCAGCACAATTGACGTTTAGACTATACCTATGAAGCTTTTAGGATTGCGTTTGTCAGTTTCCATCCCTAAATTACAAAAGTTTAAATTAATATCGGTCTCGAGAAAATAAGCCTCAAAGTTGTTAGGGCATGATACCTTTTAATATAAGACGAGCAGCTGTTGTATCTTGAAAAGGAATCATCAATTAAACTTAACTTTTAATATAAAATCGCGAGTACGAGTAAACAATTGGTAATATTTTCATTTGAGAAATAGGGTGTCTCTATTGTTGTCGAAAAGAAAAAAGCCTGTATATTCTCGTAGTTTTAACACCTTTTCATTGAAAAATACATTTCAAAGAATGCGAGAGGCGACGAAATTACTTTTTTACTTAGAAACTACAGGAAATAGACTCGAGAATACGTCGTCTTGCATAAAAATCTTTTAGAAGCGAGGTAGTAATTTGAACGCCTACTCGTATCGCGTCCAGGAAAAATGTCTTTTTCTGGATCTATTTAATCACTGCGGTTTCTGGTGAAAAAAGCAATAATTCTGATGCGCTTTTAGGGGCACCCCAACTGGAAGTTCTCTTATCAATTTCCTGATTAATGTCATTCGCCCCAGACCCGAATAGTTTCGTTACATATAGGAAAAAAACTTTTCCTCTTCAATCACTAGAAATAATTTATCATTTTTCTCTTTTGGTCTTAATGCTTTATTGCAGCCAACTGTATGATTTGCTTATCTATGTTTATAATATATAGTATCTTATTGAGTTTCAAGTAATAAATTCCGATGGCATGCTGTTAATTATTGGATGCTTCTGAACATGAAAGAGCACTTTGCATTGAAGCAAATTAGTTTTGAGTGCTAGGCGAATCTGGATTTTCTCACGATCGGGCCTACGGTATTTCAGTCGTTTTGGTAATAGGATTAATCCTAATTGGTAATTAATTTTCTTGATGATATAAGAAAATATTAACAGATATGGAAAAAAATTTTGACATCTAAAAATAAACAATAACAGCACAAAATTTTGTTTAAAATGAAAGTTTCTTTGACCTGTGAAAACCAAAGTTTGAACAAGGCGAAAGTTTAAAATTTATTTGGTTTCCCTGAAAACCCCCTTGCCTTGCCGAAGGCTCCTTTTTTTATCTAACAACGGCTCTTAGCAGACGTTAAGTCTAAAACAGATTAAACGTTAAAGTTGAGCGAAATAAATTTTGAGGGCGAATTTCCGGACATCGTTAAGAGAAACAATGGCCCAAAATGATATATACTATTCTCTATTCGAACATTGAATTCTACTTCACATTTAAAGCCTCACCCGAAAAGTTTTCGGGAACCGAAGAAACTATTTTACAAACAAACCAGGAAATTCTCTCTCCCTCTCTTTCTCTCTCACTCTCTTTTAATTGAAAATTTACAGTTTTAAATCTTTAAGAAAAATTAGTGCTGTCCTCAACTTCAATAACACTCGAATAAAATAAAACTCTTGAATCTGAACGAGTTTAGATTAATAACAAATTTCAACCTGGATAAACCAAGTAGCAGAGTAACTGGACAGCAAGACGTCCGAAATTGCATTTAAGCTAGTTTCAGCATAACGAGTGCCGTCTGGCGTTTGAATATGGAACTCAGTTTATTGATCGAAAGACTGAAGCGTCCCTTCGATTTGCCGTATACGCAACAGGTTTGAGATACTTGGAAAATCAATGCTGCTAAAAGTTTCACAACTAGAAGCTAGATGGCTGCAAATATATATGATAAGTTTATTTTATGTGACGACTATATTTATGTCTGTACATGGAAACATTTTTACAGAAAGTTGAGATCAACAAAGAAAAAAAATTAAAGAATAAACGAAAAGCTCATGCCGAGCTGAAAGCGCTTGAGATAAATATTGCATTCTCTGCAAAGTTAGGATTATCCGAATCCTGCAAATCCTGTTAACTCTCAAAAAGGAATTCTACTACTATAATATTTTTCTAAACGCTAAATCGACAAATTGAAAGGTCAAATCTCCAGACATGTTTTGCTTCAGTGATTTAAATAGAGGTAAAAATTTCAAGTAAAGTCAAATTTTAATTAGTCTATGTATTGAACTGTGGCAAAATAATTAACATGAAAACCATTGCTCGGGCCCCTACTGTTGGATAAGCAAACAAAGGTGAAAATAAAAGAGCAAATTTAGCCATTTGAATGACGACTAAACGTTCGCTAAATAGGGCAACGTTTTTAGAATGCGACTCTAAATTTAAACTTTCCCTCCTGCCTCGAATCTCCATTTTCCCAATAGGTTACCGGCTTGCCATTTTATCCTTTTCACCAACTTTCTTATTGTTTCTCTCAACAAAGCGCCGCCCATTAATTTTAAGGAGTCTCCTTTTGCCGCATTCTTTTTCACGAAAGAAATTTTTCCTAACGGTTCAAATTACCCCTTCGGGGGCCAATCGATATAGAATTTTATAAATCTCACACGAAAAGTCAATCTCACATGAGAATTTTATAGGTTTATATTTCTCTTTCCGTATTCACGGTGATAGGTTTTTACATCAAAAAATATAAAAACAAAAAACAGAGATAAAATGATTTTATGGAAAAGTCTTATTTTCACTTAAAAATATTCATATTTGCAACCGATGTAATGAAACATCTAATTAGACATTAAAAGTGATAAGGATTAAACTAAAAACAAAGGAAAAAAGACATTTTCAGTAAACAATATCGTTAAGTAAATGAAATTATTTCTATTATGGATAAAAAAATTCTGAATTTTCGGGCTGGAAACATGAATTCAGAGCCAAAATGTATTTATTTATCTGATTAAACATTCGTCGCTGTCATACTAAAAATATAAGCATTCCCCCACGCCCAGAAAACAATTTATTTATCTCGTGCCTCCCTCTGAAACACATTTCCCTGTCAGAGAATTAAAATTCAAATTTGCAATTCAATGTTTATTGAAAGTTTCTCCTCATCCGGAGCGCGAGAGTAGTTTGTAGTTTTGCTAATACGATGTTTGCCAAATATATTATGCTTTAGGTACACACCTACTAATTAAAATGTGTAAATTTCACTACCATTGAAACTGATGAAAATACAACAAATAATTTTCCCTGTAATAAAATATGTCATGTTTAATAAATTTTGTTAAGAAAACATAATTATATACTTACCGATAATTTTTTCGATTAGACATTTTAAATCTGATAAAATATACGTTTAACTTTTTAAAACTCAGTCTAATTTTTTTTTATTATTATTTTTTGCAGCTTGGAGAGCAAACCTGTATATTTAAGCGTTTTATTCAAATTTATAAAAAAAAAGTTTCAACTCTTCATTTACTTAAATGAAAAGTTACTTTTTTTTCTCAAAATTTCAGATTATTTCAAAATTATTCAGAGTGTTTCTCAATTGATATTACAAAAGGAATAATGGACTAATCACATTACACTGAACTAGTTTATCACTAATTATGTTTTTTAACCTAAAAAATAACGTATTAATCAAAATAGACAAATTTATGTAGAATTTAGTGTTGGATCCTAGTTTTTCATTTTGAGCAACTTTTCTTAGCAATATTTTGCCAAATTATGAACCCAAAACTTACTTCGCCCAAAAAGAAAATATTTTTTGCTTCACAGTCCCGACCTACTTGTTTTTAAAAAACTCAAAATATTTATACTTCAAATTCGTTTCGCAACAAGCAGGGCTTAGTTCCGGAATATTAAAATATAATTCTAAAATTTTTAGTTCACACCTCTTGTAACATCAATCTGGAGACACCCTTTACGAAATATTATATTTATTTGGTTTTGCAATTCAATCTTTAAAAAAGTGATCTTAAAAC
>JABRWK010000213.1:0-16254 GCA_013372445.1 Hypothenemus hampei | reverse complement strand
GAAAGAAGGATGCTAGGGTGAATACCGAATGACCATTAAAAGATTGCTCGCAAGCTTTATTATTAATATACAGGGAGTTTTATACATTTTGTCAAAAAATACCTACTTTTGGCTATAACTTTGAAATGCCGGTATATTTTTCTTTCATTTTTTAGTAAAAGAGTATACTATTATGTATTAATAAAATGATGTATTCAGAATTTAAAAAATCCGGGACCGTCTTCAAAAAATTTACTGGATTTGGTCCAGACCAAAAAAATCACCCTGTATACGAATTTTTGAAAAAGTACATACATTTGTTATGGGCTAGATGAACTAATAAATAGTTATAACCAGTCAACAAATTTGTGCCTCCTTCTTTCTTTTGTAAAAAAATAAAGTTTTAATCAATGTAGGCTGATCTTCCTGAAATTTGGTATAGTACCGTAAACTGTGATTCAGAATAAATTTCTCTAATAACATTTTGCCAAATTTTGAACAAAAAGGATACTTTACCTGAAAATAAAATTAAAATATCCAGTTTTTTATTTAAATTTTCGGGAACTTTATTTTTTTACAAAAGAAAGAAGGGGGCCCAAATTTGTTGACTGGGTATAACTATTAGTTCATCTAGCCCATAACAAATGTGTACATCAGTTTTTCAAAAATTCGTATACAGGGTGATTTTTTTGGTCTGGACCAAATCCAGTAAATTTTTTGAAGACGGTTCCGGATTTTTTAAATTCTGAATACATCATTTTATTAATACATAATAGTATACTCCTTCACCAAAAAATGAAAGAAAAATATACAGGCATTTCAAAGTTATAGGCAAAAGCAGGTATTTTTTGACAAAATGTATAAAACTCCCTGTATATTAATAATAATGCTTGCGAGCAACTTTTTAATGGTCATTCGGTATTCGCCCTAGCACCCTTCTTTCATGGTAGAATTATGTACAATTCCTCGTGACTCATCCTGTATACACATACATAAACAAGTAACTCCGTCCACTTTGGCCGACAAGCGAAATTCAAACATAATTTTGATAGGATTCTTACATGTTAAACAAGGAACTTGTATTGATTCCTTTGAAGCTCGTTATTTTGAACATCTTTAATATTCATCATATTGTCTATTAGCAATCAGTTCGTGTAATAAAACGCCTTCGGTCAGTCCAGAACGAGAAGAAATCAAAGAGTATCAGTGCAATTTGAGAGGCCAAACGATCAGACGAGCAGAAAGTCAATATGACGAGCCTTTATGAAAAGCCTGAGGCCAATCAATCGGATGAAATATATCGCTGTCCCAGTAAAAAAATTGTCGAAGCAAAATTGGAACAGAGAAACGGATTGTCGAGATTCGAAAGCAAATGAAGTTTCTTCTTTTTCCGTTCGTTGCGAGCGCAACTAATTTAGAAAACGTGAATTGCTGCGTGACGGGCGATCGCTTTTAGTTCTAAGCTTATTAAAGCTAATTTCTATTTCACGAACTAATTTGTCGACTAAAGTTAAAATAAATTGCATCCAGTACGGATTCCAGGTACATAAGCCGTTTTCCAATTTCAGCTTTCTCCTAGGAGACAGACTGAGTGAACTTATATTAATCTAAAAGGGTCACAACCACCTTTCGAAACGTTTTCTATGCTTCCTTTTTCTTACGATTAAGTAATTAAAAAGTGTTTGTTAAAGAAAAATTTAATAGATTACACACTTCAATTCAATCATTGACCAATAAAATCGTAAAGAACCCTATTTTCATTAAATGCTCTTTAGCTAAATCAGCACAATAATTGAACTAGTTAGAACTTCATTTTATAATACGAATTGACGCAACTGCTCTTCAACCAAATATAAGCCTAAATCTTGCAGAACCCAGACACAGGTATTCGGTTTTGGTCTACAGGGCAGAAGCGTATACCTTCAAAAAACAATGCTAAGCAGGGTTAGCAGTTTTTTCTTAGGAAATTAGAGATTAGAACCTTCGTGAACTCAACTTAACATTTACTTCTTATACTAATATAACATTAAATTAATTATGAATATAAAGAACTTAAGTTGACACCAAAATGAGCCGATGAAATAAGCTCATAAATATTCTTGCTTTTATTGTGTTAAATATAGTTTTACAATGTTTATCATAAGAAGGCCTACGGTATATCATTAGTTAACCGAATTTGAACATCTTTCGGAATGTTGAAAAGTGGATAGGCCAGAATTCCCCAAATCGTATACTATTTTTACAGAACTGGTTTATGCGTACTTTGGGAACTGGAGCGACAAGAAGAAAAACAGAACGCGAATAATGACTTTTAAGAATTAGTGTCCTGAAAGTCCGCTTCAGAATAATTATAATATCAATTCGATAAGTGGAAATGAGTCTGAAGGCGCAGAGAAAAACACCAATTTACATTTTCCATGAACCGCGATATGCTCTAGAAATTAGTGAGAGGTGAGCTCAATTTTTTTTGAGAAAGGTTTTAACGCTCAGTCATAGCATGTTGAACATTTCACCAATATCCTCTGACTTTGATATGCGAAAAGGTTGGCTGTATTTTTTTATGAAAATATTACGACGAAAGTTGTTTGAGAATAATTCGTCTACACATTCTTTGTAGAAAAAAGAAAAATATTAGATGCACGAATTGACAACCGCTGACTTTTTTCAAAATTTAAGGTTTTATTCTGGAAATATATTATAATTATTTATTACTATATTGTTATATTTTATTATTTATAACGTTATTAACTGATTATTTATGTTCAGGACGCTCCTTGCCTTTTCTGTCGAAATTATCACTTATGCAGCGTTGAATCCGTTCGCGATACGTTCTTTCACTTGTAGAAGTCGACCGATATGGTTCTACAATCATACAACGCGTCTCAGCCACAGATTTTTTCGAATTGAAGGCAAAAAGAAAATTTCCGGGAAATGACACTTTTTTGACTGAAATTTAATTATTGTTGCTTATAAAAAAATATGACATAAAGAAAAATTTACAAATGTAATGATAAGAAATTATTGCCAAATGCCTAACTTAATCCTTTGACACTTCTGATTTAATGTTTTTGGCCAGTATTTATTGCTGGTGCCATTTATTTGACAACGGCGGTTTCCTATTTGTATTCCTAATATTTGTTTAGCGATGAATAAAATATTATTTTTACATCGCCCTCGCAATCGCCTGATTTAAATCACACTGAAAGTTTGTAGAATAACCTCCACAGAAGTATTGCGAATGAATTATATGGAAATAAAAATAAGTTAATCCCGTTTGAGTTTATTACCTTTTCAGAAAATTGAAAATAAAAGGTAATAGAAAATGGATAAAAACATTTCCGTGATCCACAAACATCACAATGCCACAACAATACTTTTGCTCACAAATCAACTCTAATAAAATTGAAAAAAAAAATCAAATATGAGCCAATGGTCTTGGTATTTAATAAAACCCTAATATTTACGAGTATATTTTTTATAGTCCCTCTAACTGATTTTAGTCATCAATTGTAAAAGAATGTTTGAAAAATTGCCAATATTTAATTCAAGATTTTTTTTCTATTGTTAACCTTTCGAATCTGTTTGAAAATCGGCTTGTGCAGTGAAGCGAAAGAAATGCTTTTAAAAAATCCGAAACGATTATAGGAATTTTTGTGGGTGGTTTTTCGAGATAAAATTTTCGTTCGCTTCACGTGGCACCCCATAGGAAAGTAACTAAAAGCAAAGCAATGTTGTACAGCTCGGTTATAAATCCCGCTTTTTAAATATACTACACCATTTTACATGATATATGAATTCTGGTCTGTTTGGCGTACATGACCAGCACTGGCCGATTCCAAAATGAAATATTACTTTTGACCATTTTAAACGAAATATTGTTTTTTATTTACTACTCGATCGATGTTGCCGATAATTGAAATGTGCAACAGACAGTTTCGTAATAAAACACGACGAATTAACAGAAACAGTACATTGACATATAAATTAAATAGGTTAATTGGTTATTTCATGTTTATTTTTCAATTTTTTTTAGCATATTCGAATTAATTTAGAAGGCAAAAATGGCTAATAATAAGTTATAATATATTGAAAGAGGTCTGCTAACTGAAGATTTGAGAGGTCTTCTTATAAAAAATTTATACTGAAGGGTCGAAATGCTTTTAGTGGCATCCCATTAATCCCTGACCTATTCTGAACTTAGGATCGGCTTATCAGGACTTATCTTGTGCGCTTATGTAAATTAGGCTTGTAAATTCTCGAGAAAGAGGGCCGCCGGGAGGTTAATTATATATTCGAGCCTAAATATAAGTGTACATGAATTAACCAACCAACCCAAGACAACAGGGAACACAACCCAAGAAAATAACGTGCTACAAGAGCAATAATTAATTTACTATAGACTAGGTGAGAAGGAAAGACAGTAAAACCAAGATAATTGAGTTACATTCAGTTAGATGTCCGTTATCAGTTCTATTTAACAAACCAGATGTACTAACTTCGCTTTACTCCTGGATAATTCCGAATGCATTTCCAGTAAATCATTGTTAGGCTGTCCAATCGATTTTCAAAACTTTAAGCTAGGAGTAATTCAATTTCAAGGTAAAAACAATTCTAATTTAATGGGAACAAAACTAAACTTTCATTTGTTTTATAATTTTATTAAGCAGCTAAATAGAATAATATGACATGGAGTATAATCCGCCGATATACAAACGATTTCAGACAATTCAAAGAATTTCATCTTCATCTGGTCAATTACGGAGATAATAAAGGTTGTTAAAGGCAAGATACGTTAGATAAATCGAAATGTATATTCTTGCTATATCCGTATGTTTCATGTATTCATGATGAATTTTAAAACTAAATTGGGTCGAACAATTAGAGGAAATTGATTACGAAATATTGAATATCAGAATGAACGTGGCCTAACAGTTTATTACAATTATTGGTATTAATTGAACTTTCTGAAAACTACACCTAAAATGCGGTCTCCTGTACAATGTCTAAACTTCTTCGCCTGGTTTTTTTTGAAAGGATAGCGCCCGAATTGATGTATCAAGGTAAATGAAAATGCATCAACACTAATAGCATCCTTCACCACTTTTGCCACTAAAAACAAAACGGATTTAAAATATTGGTAGAATCTTTGAGGCCCACAGTCCATTCAAAGTATAATTGCCATTTATTTTTCAATCCTTAAGCAAATCAACAATTGAGTGAGTCCCAAATCTAGGGGCATGCAAGGAACGACAGAAAAAGAAAAGGACAAGATATGAAAGAGTATGCAGAATAGTGGGGAGCGGAAAGCATCAAACTTACATGGATAGCTGGATTACAATATCGTGGTAGCTTTTAAAAACGCTTTAAACATGTAACATAACGACTAAATGCAGGCAGGCAATCCCTCTAACAGAACAAAAAAAGCTATAAAGGATGAATCAACTAGAGAATAAATAGAAAAGAAGTGCGATTATTGCTTACAGAGAAAGACTTCCCTAGATCTTAACTTATTCACATTTGGACATAGTGTATCACTTTTCAAAACTTATATCTCGAAGAATCTAAGGTAAAGAAGTTTTGATTCCAAAAGTTCGAAAGGAGTTAATCAAAGAACAATTCTTGGGAATGGTCAAGAATTCCGGGAATGTTAGACCACTTAACACTGTTAGACTTACTATCAAAAAGAATAAAATGTCACAGCACAGAGTACAAGGTTTACGTGATCCGAGTTTCATAGAAAACCCAGTGTTAGTCATTATTTATATTGGTATTTTTATTTTCTAAATATTCATATTAGAATTTTGTTGACTCTGAATAGTAGCACAATGTTTGCTGTAGCATGTAAAATTCAACCAATTTTTCTTTTTCGAAATATACAAGGTATTTCAAAAGGGATCGTAATCCTTTTTTGAGGACATAGTCCTTTCATAAAAAAAGAAAAATAATTTTGAAAAACATATGTCTAACTATGCTTTATTTTCAAGATACTGGATGTTAAAATTGAATAAAAAAAAGTTTTAAAATTTTGGTTTTTAAAAGATTTAAAATGTTTTCATCAAATTTTATAAACAAATTTTGCACACTAGTAGGTTACAATTATTACAACCAAATTACCAGCTTCGACTATTCAACAGTGGCGGAGGTACAGGTACCACGTGTCCTTTCCAGTAGTAAAAATTATAATACATAAAAGAGTATATCAAATGCGTCAATGGGTTGTACAAATTTTATGATTTCCTAATTTATTATATTCCAAGTAGGTTAGTCATAAAATTTTTTTTTGCATTTTTACAATTCAAAAAGAAGTTTTTAATTTTTATTTTTAATATCTCAAGACATATTTAGAATAGGTTTGTGTGCAAGTTTAGTATATCGATTGGTATAAAAAAAAAGGTTCTAGGCTGTGTAAATTGATAAGTAGCCGAGGTAAGAGTGGCGCCAATGTAAACACCCTGTATCAAGAGAATAAACTTATTTGTACCTAAATTGACCTGATATCCAGTTTTACAAACGAACACTTTGGACATATAATTTCGGAATTCATAATATTCAAACAGGGGACTCTAATATGTATTTGTGGGAAACCTATGCGAATCCTAGATCATGTGAAATCATTAATTGCATTAGTAACCTCTGTCAAACATTAACGACGGCATTAAAGAAGTGATACCGGAAAACGAGCTGACTTTGTACTATGTGTGGTGAGATTGTGCCCAATTTTTGTATTTTTCGACACCCTGAGCAAATGGCACAATTCTATATATTATACAGAATTGTGTCATGTCTAATTTTTGTCTCATTTTGCACAGGATGTTGAAAAATACAAAAATTGGGCATGGCACAATCTCACCCCAAATAGCACAAAGTCACCTCGCTTTACAGTAATGTTTAACGACAGCTGCTTTCGGAAAAATAAAAATGTGAATTCAGTACCGGTCAAGTTGTCATTGATTCACCATTATAAATTCGATAAATTATATATTTTTATAACATTTTTAGGGCATTCTTACCTTCATTGTGACTGGGATTTTGGACATATTGAGAAAAAGATCCGACTTGCTAATTTCTACTCCAAGAACATTATTTTATTACAAAGCGTCATTATAAAGCAGCATTCACGGTAGTAGAAATCCAGCAAGATTTTATTTTTAACTACACCATTCTTCAAGAACTTATGATAAAAACTCAGCTCTAAGTGTAAGATGAAAAATTTAAATGGAAAAATTTTTGAGTTCACCAAAAATTACAAAGATTTCACCTAATTAATGATTATAATGATGAAGTTAAAACTACAATGAAACTTCAGAAAGGAAAAGGTAACCTGTACGACCCAGTGTAGTTTAATATGGCTAAAGTCAAGTTACTACATCTTTATAACTCTCCTATGCCTATTCCTCCTACAAAATTAAAAGATATTCAAGATCTTTTGCCATACATTCCGCTGCCAAGACATTTTACAGCCGTTATTGAAAATCATGCTACAAGTAACTCCACACCAAGCTATATCGATGTTGGTGTTGAAGATTTAGAAGACGGCGAGGTGAAACGCGAAAATAATAATAGTTTAGAAGAAAAAGAACAGTTATAAATTAGTAGTTATAAAAATTAATAAGTTAATAATTATAAACTAAAATAATTATTTTAATTCATTATTATTATTGTTAAAGATTTCATCATTAAAAGTTTATTGTTTTTTTTTTTAATATGGACTAATGATAGCTAAAATGCCTTTTTTGTTGAGTCCGTCTAACAAGTGTAAAACTTTTAAATGCATTTTTCTCGAAACTGGCTTTTGTTGAGTTCGCCGTTCATACCCGCAATGCTTCATATGTTGATATAAAGGCTTTTTTCTTATTTTTTACTAATTTACTTAGTAGAGTTGTGCTCAAATTTAGTGTCATGTTATGTTTCTAGATGTTTTAGTCAACTCTAATCCCAGCAAGATTAAACAACTTTTTTATTATTGTATCTCTTTATTATATTAATCCTTTATTCTATTCAATATCTAAGCTTTTCGCTCTACTGAGCATCATCAGGATATTTTCTTTTCTACAACGAAAAATATACATATACTTTTTAAGTGTTTTACAATATTGATTCATAACACCTACCTAAACAACATTAAATTAACGAGTACAAACGATTACAATTGTTAAAATTAACTTATCCTAGCTCATTTTGGACTTTTTTCTTATTGTTATGAAAAGAATATATCTTTTGAAACACCCTGTATAGAATTGCAAGAAAGGTGAAAACAGAAAGAAACGCTAAAGAGAAAATAAATATAAAGCCATTGTGATTGAATTATTATTTTTATCTTTAAAAATTATTATACAAATCTTTAGAAGAAACAACCAACCTAAAGCTCTATAAGCTATATAACTATGGCGGGCATAATATTGCAAGTCAATAGACAGGAAACAGCAAATTTACTTTGGAAATATCGCATGCGTGAGACATGAAAATACTATTTGCGGCTACATAATAAAATAAAATGGTTGAAATAGAATGGATAATATAATAAATAATTGAGCACCAGAAAACTCATTTTTTTAATAGTCAATGGATCGTTGAAATAGAAATATAAAACGCTATTATTTTCATAGGAAATACAAACAACAATTACTTGAACACAGACAAGTCTGAAATTTAATACAACACACAATCCTCATTAAAACTAAACGATTTTCATGTCGTTGTTCACAGGGTGGAAAAGGCAAGACGACAAACGGGGTTCATTAGAGATCCGTACAAGTTTACACGTGATATATAAATACATTTCTATGGTCTCTTTAACACCTTCGACAAGTATTATTTTACGGCATTACACCTTGACCGAACGATTTCCTTTTCGTTGTTTTTAGGGTTTCCCATTAATATCGATTCGAATTATGTACATTACCGTTTAGTAAAATGTTTGTTCAATCAAGTAGAATTTTTTAATTAACTTATTTAATTAATTAATTTATTTAAGTTTAAATTGTTATTAAAAGATTTTTTAAGGAGTTCTCTAATAATTTATGGTTCTCTCTAAGCATTTTAAATTTTTTTTATACATTGAGTCATATCACAAAGAAAGAAAAAGTTTTTTTTATATCGATTTTTGTTCGTTTCACTTGGCAAAGACGTTTCAAAATAAATTTTATTAATATTCATACTTGAAAAAGTAAATTAGATTTAATGAATCTTTCGCTTGGAGTTGTGTTTTAACTGCGCGGGCGGCCTTGGGAGAAATTAACTTGAACGAATTTCGTGGAAAATGGGCCTACATAATTAGATTAGCGCGAACAAGATAATTAAGAAGCACAAAAGAAAACAAAGAAACGTCCAATTAATTATATCTTTTTTTTTCGTGAACGTTCTGATAACGCCAACTGCAATCCTGCCTGGTAAATTAAAAGTTCTTTTTTTCTAACGAGCAATCCAATTTTTAAGCGAAGATTGATGGAGCATAAAATATTTATTTCATAACGGTTATTACCCGATTATACGAGAGCCGAGATAACGTTTCAATTTGCTCGATTATCCATTTTCCTGAGATGGAATAGTGGCGCAATTGGAAACGATATCTCTTTGATGTTCTTTTTCTTGATAATCTAAAATAATTGCATGACCACCCTATTTTATATCATTGCTCTTTCATTCTCGGACTTCTAACTTATTTTTAAATTAGATAAATAAGAATCGTTCCAGTATGACTTCTAAAGGAATTCTAGTGGGAATAATTTCTATCTAATTCAAATCTCTGCGTATAACGTGTTGCGAATAAATAAGGAAAAGAAGCGTTATGGATAGATCATTATTTATTTTATTTATTTCCCCGACCCAAGGAAAAGAAAATGAAATTTTTCTCCCAACAAAATATGGAAGGTAACGCAAAACCTGACAAAAAAACTAAGCACTTTTATAAATTTCAGATAGCAGGCCACTTACATTATCTTGAGAATTGTTGACAACGGGTGAACAGTTCACTGGAAAATCGAAGTCTCCAAATCTACGAGCACTTCTGTTTTAAAATTAATCCCTATGTTTGTGTCAAACATTCCTATAAATTCAGGATCCGAAATTCCTTTGTTCACGCTTAATAACGAGAAATCCACTTTAAGGTCAAAGGATATCGCCACAAATAACCTAGTATAGATAAATGATATGCTGCTTTGCGAGAGAAAAGTTTATTTAAAAGCACTTTTGATGATCTGAAAATGTCAGCGCAACATCGGACAATCTTTAAATCAAACGAGCCACTTCCAGTCTCAAATTAATCCCTATGTTTGTCACGAAACGTTCTTATAAATTAGAAAACCCCAAATTCCTTTGTTCCAGGGTAATAACGAGGAATTTAGTGCGAATAGACACAGCCGCAAAGTAAAATTTGTTTTAAAGCGGCTTGAGAGAGGAACGTAATTTGACGTTTTAGAATGTCCATTAACAGATTTCATTCAGCGACTGGGAGTTATGCAATAATAAAAGAAAAAACGACTATTTCTAGGAATTCAGAGCGGTGCAATAGCCTCAATATATATCTTGGGACAATCGGAATGAGCTCATAAATCGAACAGTTCCCTTAAGGAGGTAGTTTTTTCAGATTGGATATAAAATTTGTTCAAGAGAAAATGGAACGCCATAAAGTTTCTTAAACCTCAGAAAAACCACATCGCCCTATTTTGTTCTACTATAGAGGAAAAATTTAGGTCAAATTCAAGTGAATGCTTATTTAAATTTGTAAAGGTTTCACGTGCAAACATGAAGCCAATCAACCGGTCAATTTTCCACCAATCTATCAGAGAGGCACTTTGCTCCGATGGCGTTATCTTGACCGAAACGTAATGAAATACCTTCTCTAGTCAACGCAATCGGCCAGATTTCCAAGCAGAACCGCTTTTGAACTCGGTCACCGGCTGATCGAAATGATTAGATCCAAACCAGTTCGAATTTCGACCCTTTGAAACCGGATATCCATAGTATTCTTTTCCTTTTCAAACTTTGGCCTGCTATTTCGACAAAAAAAATAGAATATCTCGTGAAAATCTCGAAATATGTTTTCAGTTATGAAATAACGAAGTCTCTAGTTTCAGAATTTGTACATGAATTTTTAATTTTTAATGTTATTGCCGCTATGGCTTCTCATAATTAACGTTGTATTTATATCTAGAAAATTTGAAAAGTTTAACCGTCCATAGACAATCTTATTTTTTTCGATTCTCCAAAAACAGAATCTTTTAAAACATAGGGCCAGACGCATATACTTATTTAGGGGAATCAGTAGGTCAAAAAAGTTTCGATGCATCTAAAAAAAATTGTTTTATTAAAGTTTATAAGAAATTAATAACACAGCGGAGAGTATAATATATACTCAATATTCGGAACTTTTGCGTGAATACACTTGTGTAACTAATGAGTAATTGACTAGTAACTAATGACTGTCCCCCTTTTTGAAACACTGACCTCCTAGAGCGCTTGATTTTGAAATCATATATTTACGAACAAATAATAGAAACTGAGTAAGAGCTTTTGGTATGTATACAAATCAGATATACCGTCTATAAACAATTTGGGTATACCCCCAGTGTATTGGAAAGAGTACACAGTTATTAGTTAGACAAGGCAAAGAGTTTTATTCATGCAGAAGGCCTGACTTTTGAACATTAATTATGATCTTCACTTTGTTAATAATTTTTTCTAACTTCATAATAAAACAATATAAGACATATGTCGAATACTAAGAAAATTTTAGAAAATTCGCACTCGACAAACAAAACTACGTCCATAAAATTAATTCCTCTCTTCAAGAAAAGATCGTTTTCACAAAAAGGTGCAATTATGTTCCTAAAAATCCTAAACTTTTCAAATTTCTCATTTTTCTTCACATGATTCCATTTCTGAATTTTGCTTAATTTATTTTTGACATTTTTAAACAATTCCTCACAAATTGGCAATGCTGTTCACAAGGGAACTATTGCAACCTTGGCTGCTCCCATTTCGGCTATTTTCTTTTTTTATCTTTTCGATTGTAGGGCCGTGTTTCAAAGCTTCATCTAGTTATTTTTATGTCTTTGTGTAAGCCTTGGTCATCTTTAATGAAATAGATTTTTCGACTACACAGGGCGTCCCTGAATGAGGGGGTCAACGCTTTACCACATACAGTACGGCTCAAAATAAGTCGATTTAACTAAACTTTCTTAGTCCAAAAGTTGATAATAACAGAGATACAGGGTGTCAAAATTGAAAAAATAATTTAAGTTTTCTTCAATATCTTGCGCTTCATATCTTGCGCTTCATATCTTGAGTGCTTCACGTTAATTTCACGAAACTTTGTATATGGGGGTTTCTTATGATGAGAAATTCAAATTTATCAATGATTTATTTGTGTTTCCTAGAGGGCACCACATGCGGCCATTATGACGCATTTAAATCGTTACAACTTTTTTGTGCCACGCTGTATGTCATTTTAATATTAAAAAATCACTTTTCCTACCCATGTTGCCTAAAAAAGTGCACCTCATAGATGTCGCTAGAAGCGATAGTTTACGAGAAAAACGCATTTAAAACTGATAATGCATGTAAATTATCCCAGTGAAACGAGAGCTATTGTTCGGTCTAAAATATTTTTTTTCTTTTTTTAAATTACAGATTATTTTGTTTTAAACTAATAGATTTTAATCTTTGAAGTGTATTTTCTTTGTTTTTGCGGATAAAAAGTAAGACAAATGGGAAAAGTGATTCTTGGTCTTCGAAAATTTGTATGCATTTTCAGATTTAGATGCTTTTTCTTGAAAACTATTGCTCCTAGCGACTTCAATAAGGTATACCTTTTTTAGGCAGAAAGGGTAGGGAAAAAGGTTTTTTCGTACTAAAATGACATACAGCGTGGCACAAAAAGTTGTAACGATTTAAATGCGTCATAATGGCCGCATGTGGTGCCCTCTAGGAAATACAAAT
This sequence comes from Hypothenemus hampei, assembly GCA_013372445.1. Lineage (NCBI taxonomy): Eukaryota > Metazoa > Arthropoda > Insecta > Coleoptera > Curculionidae > Hypothenemus > Hypothenemus hampei. Next base: position 3,336 of record JABRWK010000213.1, on the reverse strand, counting down.
AAATCATTGATAAATTTGAATTTCTCATCATAAGAAACCCCCATATACAAAGTTTCGTGAAATTAACGTGAAGCACTCGAAAGATATTGAAGAAAACTTAAATTATTTTTTCAATTTTGACACCCTATATCTCTGTTATTATCAACTTTTGAACTAAGAAAGTTTAGTTAAATCGACTTATTTTGAGCCGTACTGTATGTGGTAAAGCGTTGACCCCCTCATTCAGGGACACCCGTATACATAGATTCAAGAATGGTGCCCTGTTTGCCATACTTAAATGGATTAAAAAAATCGATTATTTCGAAAATAAAATCAGTTATTAATCGACCAAAAATAGGTATTTTTAATTGTACCTGATTTTAATTCTTCTCGCTTATTAAAATTTAAGTTTACGTGATTTACACTGTCCTAAATTATTTAGTTAATATAAAACGATGCTTGAAAACATTAACATCCTACATTCAAATAGAGTTATTATTAAGTAAACTTCTTAACTAATTCATTATTGTTATTAAGAAGTTCTACAAAGTATTCCCAATTGAAAGGCTTACTTCATCATCTAGCCCATTTTTGATAACTTCCTGTAAACAAATAAAACAGGGCGCCAATTCAAAAAATGATTCAATCTTTTTGTATAGCAGTTTATCAATGTTAACTTGATAAACTGCTATACAAATGGTCTTCGAACTCAGACTAATTAAGTTTGAATAATTAAAATTTTCTATTTCTGGCAGATAAGCCAAATTTTTTATTTTTTTTTTACCAATTTGTACATATTTTCCATTTTTCTTCCTGCAGATAAGGACAGTACGATTCCTAAAAAAGCGTGAGGTTCAAAGTCTTAATACAATTTGAAATTTTAATTAGAACAAAAAATATTAGGTACTCCATTTATGTTTTTATAGTTCGGAACTTGGAGATTTTTTAGGCAATCAAGAAACACATTTCATTATGGGAAATTTCAAAAATTGAACTATCCTCAACCATTTTTTTCGACGTATCTCTTATAAAAGTTAAACAACATTTCACATTAAAACTTGATTTGTGAATTTACCAGTTTTTTTTTTCAATATTAACTTAAGCAAATTTACATTAATCAGTTGTTATACATCATGGTGAAATATTGGGTTTAGTTTTTCTAGTTGATTTAAACCAGCAGTGGGCTACAGGATTATGGAAGTGTACCTCTTTTTGAAGAAAATTCTATTGAGGTTTAATAGCAATATATTTTTGAATCGCGATTCCTTAGTGTTTTTGCGAATTGCAGCAAGTACGATTCTTGTTTTTTCAATTTCGGGTGTACCATTTGGAATATTTTCGGGAGCCACCATGTACTACGCATGCTATAGGTTGCCGACCCCTATTTTTAAACTAATATATTTTTCTGCAAAGCACGACTTAAAAGTGCAATAAGCTTAAAAAAGTAATCTCTTCATTTAAATCGTAAAAGCCTTATAATGAGGTTGCCGACAAAAAATTAAACTATGAAGGAAGAGCTTTGCGATTGCTTATATGAACATAAGGAATAGTATGAGTATAAAATTATAAAAATAGAAATAGAAAAATAAATATTATTCGAAAAAATACAAGGGAAATAATATACGGGATGTCCCATAATACAAGGGCCGCAGAAAATCAGATATGTCTCTAAAATATCTTACAGTTGTGTTAGTGAAGTGTCACTCATGTGAACGTGTACGGGTACACTAGATACATTTGTAGCGTAATAAATGAGTTGTTGCGATACAACTGTTGTGGTAAAGCATCCCCTCAATCGTAAATTTAATGCAACTTACCACATCACATTCGGCAATAAATTTAAATGTTTTATGCTTGACCATTTATATCTATTTTTCCGCACTGATACAATAGCCGTGACTTTGTTTTATATGAAATACCAATCGTAACAAGTCAAAACCTGTATCCACAGAGTTTCGAATCGCAACACTTTTTGTAGTAATACATATGTTTTATGTTGCGCACCACATATTCGTATCATATTCAGAAGAAAGAGGAAACGATAATCGTATGTTATTCTACAATGTTACGCTACAAATGTATTTAGTAGAACCATATCTTAAAAGATAAAAAGATAAACATATACTTTTGAACACAGATACAGGGTTATTCAGACTTAAATGTGCATATGTTATCAAAGGATGGAGTAAACAGATACAAGGGATATAGGATGTTTTACATTTTCTTGTCCAGTAAAGTTATAATTACAACTTTCACCTATCCAATACAAATAAATTCAATTTTATAGATTTTTTTTCTTACCGCATAAGATAGTATTAACAAAATCTAAAAAGTATGGGTCCAAACTACAAAAAGATCTCATCCCTATTTATTTAAATTTCAACAACTTAGGTATATTTCATAAAAATCTTGCGAATCTTTCGAGATAGCGGAAAAAGTTATCTAAATTATATTAGTTTCATATCTTATACAAGATCTATTTTGTCCTAATAGGAAGTTGTTTAAAAAAATATTTAACAAATCGAAAATTATAAAAGAATTTGCCAATAAATTGCTTTCTTCGAACAATTGCGATGTATTCTACTCTCTGATAGCGTTTGTACATTTCACTCTGAATCATCCTGTCCTTATAATAAATACAGGGTGGTCGTTTTTCGACCATCAATATGCATCTCAGTTGTTTGGAGAGACACAAAATTGGTTAAATTGGAGCAAAATTGCGCATTTGAGAAGACAATAAGCTTTCGTTGAAAAAACTTCGATATTTTCACAGGTCGTCAAAATTTTTGAAAAGAACCGAAATTGTCAATTTTAGTTTTTCCTTTTTCTACCGAAAGCCACGAAAGGTAAACGTTTTAAACTCAACCATTGTTATGGCACTTTTTTTTGAGGAATCCAAATATGTTTGACACAATTGTAAGGAATTCTAAACGTGGAAGTTACAGTATTCAACTTTGTTACTCCTTATGGAAGTCATATTGGATTGTTACATTTTTGAATAAAGCTCTTTTTACTGATTACGATGATGTATCTTAAAATATAGTTCAATTTCAGGATTCTGTCAAAATATAGAAAAACAGCGTTTGGGAAGAATGCCTTGGAAACGACATGCTTTCTTTTGTTGAATACACATTTTTGACAATTCGATTACATTTTATTTTGTTAATGTGAAGCTTAATTTTGTAACATACAGGGTGGCCCGTTAGTGCGATAAAGTACGATATCTCAATAAATATGCCTTTTAGAAGGAAATGTTTCATGTAAAAGTTGTTGGCCATTAAGAGCTGCGTATTAGAAAAGTATTTTCAAGTATACAGGGTTCGCCATAAAAGTGTGGTAGTACTAACAAGGGAACCG
>JABRWK010000212.1:127716-140361 GCA_013372445.1 Hypothenemus hampei | reverse complement strand
AAATAGATTTCATTATAATTTTTTTGTTATGAGGTTGATGACAGATCTGTCACAGCAACTATGTTGCCGGATGTACTTTCGTTTTCTATTTTTGTGGTCTAATAATTTTCTAATAAGTATAAGCCCTAATAGAAGAATTCACAAAAGCACATGGTCAAAAGTGCAATAATATATGCACTAGGATGGAGAATAGAAGAATTGCGGTGTTTTTAAAGTTAATTACTTGTATTAACCTAATTAATAAATTAATTATAACGAAACGAAGTAAGGAATTTAAAAAAAAAATGATTCATTAAAAAAAATAAATTGGCGTTGGAATGTTACTAGGCGATGATTCTTTTAAGGACCACAATATCCAATAGTATAAAAAAAATAAAAATAATGCCTATAATATTCTTATTCATTATTAATTATAATTAATAATAATAATAATAATTATTATTATTATTGAATCTGTACTTGAGTTGGCAACACCGCCCAAACTTGACATTAAAAAAAAATAATGACTGCATCCAACTTTGTGTTGCCCCGACTATAACTCGGACTCTCGAATTAATCCTAAAGTTACCAAGGTTACCAATAACCCCTGCAGTAATCTTTGAAGTAAGAGTTAACTCTGAATGGATTGACTTCATTCTGATATGTGGCATTTCGTAAATTTTTATACATTTTATTATTAAATTATAATTATTGAATTAAAAATTAACAAATTTCCTGATTGAACGATCTTTGTGCTTCTCGAACTTCCCAAGGGTCCCTCTCTGTGAACTACTTCTTCGCGTTTATGCTACAGCCGGTCTTCCAGGTTATTCCAGGGTTATTACTCTAATCCTTCATTCACCCATCTTTCGAAGTAAACAACCCAACACGATTTTATTTATAATCCAAAACGAGAAAACTCACAATCTACCTAAAATTCAAGAAAATTTAATAGGAAAAATGAAAATCGCACTTGTTTTTGCCAATATTTGCACACCACCAACAATACACGATAAATCTCCCTCCCTCACTATCACGCCTATTTTTCTCTTTTTTTGAGTCCTCGCTTTTTTTTCTTATTTGGTCATTTTCTAGATCATTGTTTTCTTAACAGAAATTCTTGTCTGGAATTTTCCTTCTGACCAATCCTAAAATCATAATTTCCCGCGTTGCGATTTACTATCCCTCGATCTTCTGATCTGGCAACACTGTCTTCGTCTTTTTAATTAAAACGGCGCCCTCACGATGGCCGTTAATTCGACATATAATAAAAAAGATTATTGAATTTTGTTTTATTATTTGTGGTTCATATTTTTAACAGAGTCGTCGAAGCACAAACATTTTAATTGATAAAAATTATTAATTGCATAATTAAACTTATAAAAATTTACAAAACGACAAATGTTAATTCATTCGACCCGCGAGTTAACTGAAGCTGATCCGTGAGTTGAGAGTTAACTCTTACTCGAAAGATTAATTCTGGTAGCTCTGGTAATTTTCATTTACTCTAGGATTAACTTGAGCATAAAAAAATATTTTATAAACGACAGTTAAACATTAAATTTATCATAGAATTAACCCTTGAATTAAGTCACGAATTAACCTGGGAGTTAACCCCCGAATTTACTCAACATTATAATATCGGCCCTTAGCATAACTAACATACGTCATGTGCAATTTTACAATTTGTATTAGGTTTGTTCCAACAGAAATCTGTAATCAGTCAGCGCTATACTTATTGATCAAAAACAGTTTGCAAACTGTCATATAAACATTTTGATGAAATTTAATTTGATCTGACTGGTTAGAAATATCTGTTTTGGAACAGACCAATTGTTTACATTTGCATGTTTTCTGTTATTTACACGTTTGAGTTCTATCTTAAAAAGTGTTCATCTAAAAACAAATAATAGTGTGAAATAATTATATCACACAAATCAAACAAACCGCCAATACCGTTCATTTTCAAGATAATGACGTAGTACAATGGTTTTCGTTTTATATGTATAGATCACTGTTTATCTGTTAAAATAGTGTTTTTTAACACTAAGTTATCCAATAACACTAAAAATAATAATTTTCGACTATCAAATAAAAATAGCAAGAACTTACACTAAATAGAAAGAATTCGGAACGCGTTTATGTCATACTTTGACATTGACAGACGTCAATAGTTATCATTGTTATTGTTTACGTTTGCTTGTTCCAAGTTTTTAAGATGGTTTTAGTGAAATCTGTGGATTATTCCGATGAAACCCCAGATCCAAATTACATTAAATATAGAAATAAGATCCCGAAGAGAAGTTTAACCTTTTCCGATGGTATTATGGAAGAATATAGTACAGACGAGGACGAGAAGGATATGTCCAATACGACACAACTCGCAGACGCGGTTTGTAACCTTACTTATAATTCGTAACATAGCTGATAGAGGGGGTGTTTTCAAAATCCAAGTATTTAGGTACAGATCGTTTTCACAGCCCTTTTGTAATTAACTACTCATTTGCAATATTAAATAATAAAATAATGCATGAAAAAATTCATTAGATTATTACTATTATTATTATCATTATTATTACTAATAATATTTTTATTCTTCTTCTTCTTATTATTATTATTATTATTATTTCTAATAGTTTAAAACATTGAAGTGCTCTACAAACTTGGACTTTAAAGAACTTTTTATTTTTTTATGCTGAACACCTACAGTTATCGATTGATTTGTAATGTAAGCAAAGTATTCCTTATTTTTATGTAGAAGAAAACAATATTTTTAACCCTTAAAGGTTGAGAGCTTTTTTTCTAATACTCGTCTAGAAGATGACAGAAAATTGGATGAAAGCTTATAAAACGTTTACAAAAATGAGAATTTAAAACATTTAAACTAGTTTACCTATACGTTGTAACCTTCTAAATAACAAAACTACACTGAATATCAGTGCGACAGAACGGTTATGAAATGCCATAATATTTACTCTTTAAAACGTTATATTATGTAAAATATATTTTGTCAGTGTATGATCGTTAATTATCTGAGGCAATAAGTCGCAACATTTCATAAAATAATTAGAGGGTAAATGAAATAAAAAGTAAATTCTTCACTTGTGTCTGCATTGGGGCCCTTCAACCATTAAGGGTTAAAATTTTTGTACACGATATAGAATAGCACATAATAGATATATGTATAAAGTGTTTCTTTCAGGCCTTCGTACACTGCGTTTTTGGAAAACTAAAGATTTTTTTAAAAATTGCGAAAGCACGTAAAAAATATCGAGAGGGACAACTTTTTGTAAGAAAAATTGGTTTACTTCTTTTTGCCCCCTTATCCCGGCAGCTACTGCGTTAAAAATCTTAAATGCAAAGGGATATCGAATTATAACTCATTTTAAAGGTCCTGAAAGTCCCTAAATTTTGAGGTTTTGACTTTTCTAATTCTGTTAATTCATGTCCGAAATATTTGGGGAAAAATTTTTTAGATTGAAGATGTCTTCTACTAAAAAATAACATGTAATATCTATTTAATTTCTTTCGTCCAAAATATTAATTGAAAAAAATTCTGGTCGTTGTTTTTCAAATAATGACATAACTATTGTTCAGCATTTTGGCTGATGTCTTCAAACACATTTTTTTATTTGGCAGGAAGTATTTCAATAATCCTCAGGCTCTTCTAAATTTTGATGTTGAAGGATATAAAGAATAAAATTTAAACAACCCCATAGAAAGTCTAGTGGAGGTAAGTCGGTCGATCCGTGCTACTCTATCACCTTTTCGTCTATACATTTATCTGGTTATTATCTATTTCGTCTATACATTTATCTGGTTATTATCAATTATCTACTATTACTAGACTAGAAGTAGTAACGAAAAGATCTTTCTTGTTGCAAATGTAGTTCATCCTCAACAACGAGGAAATTCCATCTCTATTGAATTATTATTCAATTTTGTGCTGAAAATATCATTTAGTGCATTTGCAATTTTTTCCAAATATCACGAAAATGAATTGACCAATTTAAAAATTTAACCTTCAAGATATAGAGATTACTAGAAACACTTAAACTTCTATTTAAAGAAATAGATAAGGCAAACTACCTAATTCAGATTAGTAAGGGTTGTTACTCCAATTCGTACCCTAAATCATAAGGTTTAGCCATGCACGACTTGTACCGTCACATTGCTCTAAAAAACGGATGTTTAAAGGCCATTCTGCGTGATTTTTCCACTATTTTTGAGTGCAATCTTGTTAATAATACTCAGTAATATTCTCCTGTGATGACTCTCCCACTTTTTAAATAATGAATAAAAATGATTATTCTAAAAAATAAAAATATATTTAAAGACCCTAGATGTTTCTATTCAATTGATTGTCGTTCAGTCTATGAATCACAAAACTGTATCCAGGTTTTAGGCCATCTCTATGGTGTTAGAATATCAAATCATGGACTGAATCGATATTTTCTAGAGTTGACACTGAACTGTGTCTTCTATATCTTTTATCATCTTAAACAAAAGATTTACCTCTTTTAAAAGAAGAAACCAATTGAACAGTGGAAGTAATAAAGAATCTAAGTACCAGAAATATAAAATTGAGATATTAACAAAAAGCTTTATATTTCCAAGGTAAAGAGAATTAAAGTTCAACCTTATTTTTCTACTTTAAATATTTACCTGAGAATTGTGACCGTTTGATAAGAGGTACTTAGTTGGTAACATATAGAAATTCTTAACAGTAAAATAATAGTTTTCCATAAATTGACACTTAGCCCCTTTGTTAACTCCATTACTCAATTGTTGATACTTACAATTAATCTACATTTACCTATTTACTTTATAATCCTTTTAAATGCAAGTCATAATAATGACTCGACATATTTTATTAAATTAACTAATTGCCACTGACATTTTCTTTTTAAAAAAATTCTTATTTAAAAATGTTTATACTTTTTGACGTCAAACGTTATAACAAAACTTTTAGCATATAAAATTTTGTTTGTATAAAAACTAAATTGTTTGCAATTATCAAAAAATTATTTTTTATATGAACTATACAACAGCCCCTCGTATTCATTATTTATTACATATTTGTTAATACGTGTTTTTCCTTTCGTAGTTTATAATTTCTATAAATTCTTCAGCAGCACTTTGTTAAAACGTTGAGGCTCGATGGTATTCTAAAGTGCTGTAACGGGTCTGAGGGTACTGACCATTTATTCTAAACTGTTATTGGATTATGTCTTCCTGGAAATTATCCTCTTTCTGAAGGAATTTCAATAGATATAAACTTTATCTAATTATATTATATTAAATTTCGATACGTTTCAATTGTTACGATTCTTTCTATTATATCTTGGTTATAAATGAACTATCCATCTTTTTATTATTAAATATAAATTATAAGGGACTGATGAAAGTCTGGTTTTCACTTATTTAATTTTTTTTTTAATTTTTGCACTTTTAAAACTGACACTTATAAATTAACACTAATTTTTTGTAATAATCGAATTAATTTTGATCCAACATAATTTAGTCAAAGTTAACGTGGGGACCATGGTTACTTTACAAAACTTGGGCTGTCGGCACGTCCACTTTATCTTTTCTCGACTACGTGGGAGAAGGCTTAGCATCTTTTTTTGGAATTACAACACCAAGGTAAAGTTGGTATTGTTCATAAAAAGTATATATATAAAATTTAAAAATATAATAATACAGGTACTATTTTGAGCTGGAAGAATACAAAAAACGACAGGAAGAAGAACAAAAACAAGCAGAAAAAGAAAAAGGTTGGTCTGAAATTAATAACGAAATAATTGAGTTACCTCTGGAGCTTCCAAAGAATGTCGACCAAACTCAACAAGTTTCCGAAAGAAACTTACATGATATTGGTAATTGAAAAAAATTAATAAAATTATTCATTTATTTATATAATTCTATTATAAATTATAAATTTACTTATTAATTCTTATAAATTATAAATTTACTTTATTTTACCTTAAATGTTTTTGAAGATCTATACATGCATGTGAAGAAAATTTCCAAAATATCTTTTATACATTTTTGACTAATTAAGGTTGTACTTTTAAGAATTGTACTGTATTAATAAAATTATTTTGTGAAATACCAAAAAATTGTAATCTTTCTATTCAGTTTTTTCAAAACGTCAAACGAAAAAAATACTAACTTCATTCCGTGTTGGAAAATTATAATTTAAAATTGAGCGGGGCACGCTTTAAAGAAATGAAAGTTATCGCCGTCTTAAGACGAGCGGGAGGAGAGAATTTTGCCTTGCTTTTTAAAAGTCTTGCTAATTATGAATGAGAAGCAGCAACTGGCGTACGCCCGCGATAGTAGGGCTAGGTCAGGGCCGCTAAGTCTTCTTCGTTTTTCTTTCTATTTCTTTTTGGGAAAAAGTTGGCGCGCGTTGCACTCGACGATCGGATAGAAGGGGCAAACAGCCTTTAAATTGCTCTTTAAAATCTCTTTAAAAATTCTAACTTTGTTTTTAGAAATTGAAAAGGGTGAGGCGCGTGCCATGGCATATTTTTAAAATAGAGGACAAATTTGCATACGTGGAGAAAAATCCATTCATTTTTTTTTAAATTGATGTTATTTTCTTCTGACTCGGAAACAAACAGTATTGTATAGCAGCATTTCATATCTCAATTTTAAATCATTGACTTTGAAAATTGCAATTTTACGTTCAAATTCAAACGTTAAAGAAGGTGAATTCCTACCGCAATCATGGAAATTGTTTACATACCATGTCGACATTCATTTAGAGACTGCATTCTGTTCTGTTTTAACAAATTTTTGTCTGCCAATCTAAAATTTATTTGTGATCTGTCATTTTTCATTGCATAAAACACTCCTAGGTTATCGCCAGTATATATTTGCAATTAATATACCTAAATTGGAAAATAAGTCATTTTCAAATTTATTACTTAAAATATATCGGATGAGTTAAAAACAATGTTTAAAATTTAAAAAATTTATCAATGAAACTTCTAGAACACAATTCACATGTTATTCCATTTTGTTGTTATGCTCGTTAGTAATGCTTAATAGATCCAGAATATATTAGAACAGTTGTAATGTAATGTAATGAACATGTCGAACATGTATTATTTGTAGCCATTTGAGATAATGTACCGTTAGCAACTTCTGATTCTGCTCTCAAATTATTTCTTGTATTTTCTAATTGGAACAATTAGTTTAGGAATAATGCCTCAAATATCCAGTTCCTTTTATTAACTCGATTAAAAAGAAAATACACTTTTGGATTGACAATTTTCATATAAGAAAGAAGTCGCATCTAGTCATATCAGATGAATATGTTGCTCTCGTCGAATTTATGATACATATTCTGGGAGAGCAATCTTTGTTTATGTTCTTGGTAGAATCTCTAATATGGACTATATTGCGAAATTACTATTCAACAAAACCGATCTTACGTAGGTATTACAATCACTAAGCTTACTTTTTAATTCATGAATGCTAATTCAATGCAAATTTGTAATCTGTTATGTTTTAAAATAAAATAAAACCAGAATAAATCTGATACTTGACGAAAAAAACACTCTGTAGATATTATCCCGTAGAGACTGCACCATCTGATCCAGCGGCCGCCCTAATTAATCATCCTCGACATTGAGAGCGTTTCGTTGTCGTTGGGGGTTATTTATCACACGCGTAGGCCGCCCGCCACCCCCTCTTGCGGTCCCCGGTCCAGAGTAATTACCCGACCGGTGACGCCGCCCCCCGGCCAATCGCGAGACGCTGTTGCCCACCCCATACGTTAGCCTCGATCGATCCGATCTCGGGCGCAGGCGTCTATAAGAAGGGACACTGGCCGGTTGAGCACGTGCGATACGTGTGTATTGGACGGGCGGCTTTATAAACGGGGCTTACAGAAATTCGAGGGTTAGATGCCTGTTAAGGGTGGAGGTTCAGAAAAATTTTTAATTGCCTGTTCAAGGTTAGAAATGATTTTTGTCAAGTCATTGGCAGAAGGATTTTTGATCAAGATTGTTATGATGTTTATTATTTATTTATTAACAAATTCGCGACAAAAAAATAGAAACATAACAAGTAGTAAATTTATCCAGATAAAATATCCTTTTACCTATTCAAGAAATGGAATAAAACAAATTTTTTTACTATATAGAATTTTAATCAGCTATACGACAACATAAAGAATCCGTATTAGTAATAAAATGAATTTTCATCAATGTTTTTGCATAAAAAATCACATTCTTAAAACTTTGATTGCTGAATTTCTAGAGGGATAAATATTGAGAACATTAATACTTTAAAAATTGCGTATGATGATGTGTGTAATATATTTTTAAATACACAATAACTAAAACAATTCAAAATGAAGTTATATTGCTTGATCGAAATTATCCATAATAAGATAGGGCATTTTTTTTAATGAAATGTCTGTTCCTACATGCGTATAGTTGATATATTGTTCCGAAATAAATGCTTCATCTATTTCCGGTACGAAACTTCTCGAAACCGCCATATTTGGGGAAAAAGTAGCCGGCGGCCTTGCGGATCTGCTCCAGGATATAGAGATGCGTCAGGAAACTTTCCGGCTTCCGGCATCTTCGTAATGGCTTCTTCTCCTTGGATCATGCCAGGCTACAGGCAACCAATATATATTCCATCCGGTGACGTCGCAATCTAGTTTCTACCTATTGTGTTTGACAGTTTTAATTAATTTTACCTTGGAACTTTTATTCTATGGAACAATCCTATATCGATTATAAAATAACCGATGTTTTTTTGACGAAAATTACGGTTTTTATAGCACAGAAAATTTCAATATTCATCGTGTAAAATGAACATTCAGGCACATACATCAAACCGAAAATCTATTCGGTCCGCTCCAAGTTGCTCGGAAAGGGTCTTAAAATATTCCTTGATGGATGGTTTGGATCAGTAGCGGCTCGTTCTCGACACAATTAAATCAATAAGTACGGTATAACATAAATCTGCTACAGGTAAATCTTGAATTAATTTTATATTAATTTTGTATACATTTTTAAAGATATAAAAATGATAAACCAAATACAATTAGGGTTTTCTTTTAAGACATACGTCTTCTCTGGGCTTACATAATACATTATAAATCAATAGAGAGGAAAGCACGCATGAACAGCAAGATCCCAACATTTTAATAACTTATTTACAGTCTTTACAGTGTATTAGGCAGTCTGGAATACGCAATCAATCATTTAAATATTTCCTACACTTTTTACTCAAAATTCCAATAGTACATACAGGGTGTATAGTAAAATTTAAGCAGAGATTCTAAAGCTGAAAATAGAGGAAACTGTCATAATCTAAGTTAAATTTTACAAATATCTTCGAAATTTATGCGAAAATATCTACGAAACAAATACATCAGTTTCGTATAATAACTGTACCTATTTTAATGAAGAATTTTTAATAAATGTTTATATTAGCTAATAAATTAGATAAATTAATTAATTAGGAAACAAATTTGAAAAAAATTGATGTATATTAATTTATTAATATGGAGGTATAGTTTATTTCATATTTATTTTACAATAAAAAGGACTTAAAATTTTTATTGTCTTTTCAAGCATTTAGGGACAAAAATCTACATACATCTTTCCTCTTAAACAAGAATGAGATTATTTTCAAAAAATACGATGAGAATTTATTTTTAAACATATTATGGTATTCCCTAACACAATGTACATAGTATAACATAAAAACAAAACACAACAAAAAAAACATAAAATACTTCTATTGCTACAAAAATAAAGATTTTGTTTTCTAATAGGCGAAACGTTGAGACATGAGTAAGACCTATGTTATTGCAACAAATTGTTCTGTAATTGTCTATCGATAGGTAATTATTTAGTCTTTTTATTAAGTTACTGTAATAAAGCATATTTGCATCTTTCGACACAAAATGTCTATAAAACGTAAAAAAATACCACTCACAATCAGTTTAAGAGAAGATAATAAAAAATTATTTGGATGGCAAATGGCAAAGGAAAATTAGTAAATTCATAATTAAGTCATTCGACTGTTCAAACATTAGTGAGAAATTAAAAAAAAACTAATCTCTTACTTTTAAGCATAGCTGAGGATGTTCAAACATTTTTTTTTTCGTGAAGAAATGCTTCTAGTACAAAAACTGGAAAAAAAATCCTGGATTAAGCTCTCCAGAAATTGCCGTTGTGATTTGTGAAGAAACCAATAAAGAATACTACTCAAAAACTATACATCAATTTTTGAAAAGGAACGGATTTAACAGCCAAATAGCCAGACGAGTATCTTTAATCTATTCACCAAGTCCGATATGCTGATTGAGAAATGCCAATCTCTTCTTACCGGTTTTCTCGCTGATACAAGGTTTTCGTCTGGCTATTTGACTGTTAAATCCGTTTCTTTTCAAAACCTTATGTATGCTTTTTGGGTAACACTCTTTATTGGTTTTTCCACCAATTTCAATGGCAATATTTTTCAATGGCAATATCTTAAGTGCTTAATCCAGGATTTTTTTAATCTTTCGTACTAGAAGCGTTTCTATACATTTCGAAAAAATGTTTGAACGTTTTGAACTATGCTAAAAATAAGAGTAACTACATTAGGAAACTACGGTAACTACGTTAGGAAATACCAAAATATGTTTAGAAATAAATTCTCATCAAGTTTTTTGAAAACAATCTCATTCTTGTTTAATGGAAGGGATGTATGTAGACTTTTATCTCCATATGTATAGCTGTTGTTATGGTTATTCATCGTATCTCATTATTTTATTTAAAATTAGATTTTTTGCTTAAGAATTAAGAAGGAGAAGTATTTTTTCCATTCATTAACTTAGTATCCCTCAAATCGGAACAAAAATTAAGTTTTTTTAAAAAATATATCGTAAATAATTTCTGTGGCTTTTGGGTAAAAGGGGTTAAGTCCAAATGTTTTATTTCTATCAATTCACAAAACAAAGTACGAACATTTCTTTTAAATTTAGATTTTGATGAAAATTAATTTTTAATTGCTCAAGTTTTTTATCATAACTTCAACAATTAAAAATTAATTTTCATTAAAATCCCGATTTAAGACAAATTTTTGAACTTTGTTTTGTGAATTGGTGACAATGGAATATTTGGACTTAATCCCTTTTACCTATAGATTTGTTCTCATCTGTAAAGCTTATTATTGGTTTTATGAAAAAAATGAAATATGTGAAGTACATCCAATAGTCAGAACAATGACAGTATACTTAGTTTAAACATTTGACTTTTGTTATATAGAATTTGTAAGAATTTGAAAAAGTTTCACAAAAACATGACTATGCTCTTTATACTTATTATTAGATGCATTTAGAAAAATTTGTTAGATGTATAGATGCAGACTGATACAGATTAGACCAAATTTGCGTGCAGTTGGAACAATGTGTTGTTTAACAGTTATGCTGCAGTTAACGATGTGTGTCATTATGTTCACACTTAAAGCAGTACTTTAAAGAGAATATGTTTCAATAGCACACCATTGGAATTTGTTCTATATAATAAGCAATCGTAACGTTCCGCAGTGATGAATGTAAATGTCGATGCTGAAGAGAATGGAAACTTAAGGGCATACGGGCGTCTGGCGTTGATACATTCTGTGTGAGATTGATTGTAGGTTTGTAAGGTTTTGCTCGAAATCCAAAGGTCAATTGAAGGGTGTTTGGTGAAGTAAAAATCCTATACTGTTCATCAATACGAGGTGATAAGTGTTTAACCGAGCATATTTACTTTATAGGTCCAAATAAAAAATTTAACATGTTCTTCAATTATTCATTCATTATTTGTAACTATTTATTGTAGTTTTTTCTCTGGCACCATTGTCTGCAGTTCCTTTGCAGTTTTATTTTTATTAATAAAATCATTCCTCACGTTTGCCATAGATTCAATAAATAGATACAGAGTAGCTTGAACAGTCGTTGCACAACAATGTTTGATTAGTCTATACCAAGTTTAGGTAATAGTTTATCGTTTCAAATTGCCAAAAAAATATGACCAAAATATGTCTCACAGTCGTCAATTACTACTAGATCGCGCTTATAATGATTACCTCATTTTAACATTGACGAAATGGGAGATACTTGACTTCAAATGAATTTTGAAATAAAAATAAGTGTTTCTACTTTTAACTTGTACCCAACATATTCATATTGACTGAATGCGTGTAAATAGAGTAAAAAAGTGAAAATTGTCGAGTACTTGTTATGTAAAATGTGTTAGAAGAAAAATGTTTCTAAAATTGTTTATATACGTTCTAAACATGTTTAGAATAAAATTTATGAATACACGAAACATAACAAAAACAAATAAAAAGAAATATCCTAACATTAAAGAAAAAACCTAAGTTTAAATAGTGAGCAGAGTTTAAATTGGATGTGGTATAGTAGGTATTTCCACATACGACTACATACAGGGTGTTAATTAAGTACGTGTGCTAACTTTAAGGGATGAATCTTTAACTAATTCTAAGACGAAAAGTTCCTATGAACATAGGTCCGCAACGCTTTCGTTTAGGAGATACAGGGTGTTAAAGATTAAGAAAAAGAACATAATAAATTTCGTATATGAGTTTAGTATATTGATAGCTTTAATCCAAAAAATTATCAGCTTTAATCATTCACCA
>JABRWK010000212.1:107489-127424 GCA_013372445.1 Hypothenemus hampei | reverse complement strand
TGGGTGTCCCTTTCATTCATACACAATTGTAATAACACATGAATAAAAGGGACACCCATATCTTCGCCACTGGTGAATGATTAAAGCTGATAATTTTTTGGATTAAAGCTATCAATATACTAAACTCATATACGAAATTTAGATAAAAAATCTTAAGCCGTTCGGATGTTAAAAAATAAAGAAATGTTCTTTTTCTTAATCTTTAACACCCTGTATCTCCTAAACGAAAGCGTTGCGGACCTNTGTTCATAGGAACTTTTCGTCTTAGAATTAGTTAAAGATTCATCCCTTAAAGTTAGCACACGTACTTAAGTAACACCCTGTATATACATAAATTCAAATCTTAACATTTAATAATACTTAATAGAGATGATATGAGATCAGAGATTGAATAAAGTTCTAGGTAATTTTTATAGTAATATGGTTTGATAGAGAAATGTATCTACGAATATGTGCCAATGGACAATATGTACTTTGAACTCAATATTTTGATTGAATGAGAAAGTGCAATACTTATATACACTTTGCAAAAAAAGTTAGGGATATTGGAGATATGATTTGCTTCAATGTAAATAACAAATATCCCTAACTTTTTTTGCGAAGTGTATAATACTACATAACAAACTTAACTTATTAAAATCTCATTTACAAACAAATTAAACATTACAATAAATATTACATAAGAATCAACAAAATATAAATTAAAATAAAAATTTACATTGAATGATGAATACAAAAATAATCCTTTAATTAATTATTTTTTAGTTACATTTTATTAAAAAATGTTTATCTTTCTTCTTGTAATACCAATTCCGACAGAAAATTGAGCACTATACCTATACATACATACATCACATACATATATCTCAAGCATCCATTAAAATCCTAAATACACCAACGGAATTCAATTCCGTTGATTCCTCTTCTAATTTATGCACCATGCGAATCGGCAATATTGTAACAAATTTGCATATGCCCGCTGCAGCTTTAACTGATGGTCCTTTTTAAATGCAGATGCGCTGATTTCTAGTATAGAGAGAAAAAGATCGTATTTTAACCTGAAAATATAAAAAAAGAGGTGTTATTGCAAAAATTATTAATATTAAGGGGAGCGAGCGTGTGTTGGTAATTATGAAAGTAAATAAAACAAGTTTTATGGTACGTGGAATAGTAATTGGAAGGCAATGGGCTCGTGCTGGGCTGGACACTGGTCACCAGATTTACTGGTTTGCGGGCATAAGTATACATGTGTACTCACTTGTGAAACTTGGGGGCCGAACCAGTGTTGAAGTCACTCGTGGAAATTTATGACATTTTAATTATGTGAGGCCGAATAGGCTAAAATCAATATAACTTTGAAAATGATTTACGCTTTTTCTGGATAGTCTTACCCAATTTTAAAATTTATGTTAAAAAAGAATCTAGGAATTTTTCAAATAGCTAGAATGTCACATGGGTTTGGCTTCAAACATCAAATTTTTTCTTAGTTGTTAAGTAAAACTAAAATGTTATACTTGCTTCAATTCTTTTATGATATACTAAAGGTTCGTTCCAACTAGCATTAGGAACCGTTCGCGAACAATAAAAAATGATCAATCAATTCAATATTGAATTAATTACTTGTGAATGTCAGTCGGTATTAAACTGGCCGATCATTCTTGATATCAGTTGGAATAGATCTTAAGAAAATACTTACAATTAGTTCAAGGTCACAGTAAAATTTGGTGAATATATGAATAATAATATAGTATAGTACCTGATGTACATACATACATATGTATATTTTTTGTTAATTTAATTTCGTTGTATTTCTTGTTTTGTTTTTTTTTAATTAAATTAAACATTTAATTCATCATTTTGCCATTATTAACTTACGTACAGTTGAAAAAATTTCGAGCAAATTAATGTTTTCCGATTTTTTGAGGATACTCAGTCAATTATATTTCTAAAGAACATTCACTTTGCATTCCGTTACAGGTTTATTATTTAACAAAGACCTAGAAATTCTATTTGTAAGGCAAATACTGTTTACAGTGAAAAACCTAATTTCATTAAAAATGTAAATACCCTCTTTTGAGTTAACACAGCAGCATTAGTAAGTACATATAATTTTCTTTCATTTTTTCGGAATAAAATAAAATTTTCAGTAGCTACGAATAGAATAGCCGACTGACGCTTTCCCATGATAATAATAATCAAGTTTAAATCTGGTGATTGTGGTGGATATCAAATTAAGCTACTTCTTATAAAAAAAAAAATTGAAAATATTTTTAGCTATGAAAACACATGAAAAAAAAATTACGACTGGTACATTAGTTTTAGTATCTAAAATAGCGAAAATTGTAAATCTAAGAAAAACTCATTATTTTTGAAAACAGTTGAAATAACACTCTGTATTTTATGTTAATCCAAGTTGTCTATATCCCAAAATCCCATTGCGTTATCGTTTTGAACATCTGTAACGTTCCTATTTCATAAAATTGCCACAACATTATTATAATGCACTCGAACAATCTAACCCTTTCATTTTTCAGGTACAATTCTACCTACAGCTGGAATATATATACATATTTTTTATAGGTAACCTTTAATCGAAAACTCGGTATGCAAATTATTCTACGTTGCATATAACATAGAAAAAGACGGACGGTACAATTGTTACATATTGTGCTTGATGCGGAACGTTTTACTACCTGAATATCCACCCTGATGGCAAACGACCCATGACAGATAAAGATTTAAATAATAAAAAACTATATTTTGTTTTGGGTCGAGTAGGTAAAGCTGCGGTCGGGATGGACTCTTCCGTTTGCAACGAAAAGGGTTTATTAAGTAATGTTTGTAGCAGCTTAATGCAAATTCTAAAATAGCATTTTAGTGTATGTTATATGTACATACATGAGTGAAGATGTTTGATGGTATTAGTTCAGATATTTTTGTACTTCACCTTTGGCTTCCACTTCAACAAAACTCCCATATCATAAAACATTATTTTACGCACGTATTCCATAAATAACTACTAAACAATTTGATTGTTTTTAATACATTTGTTTTTTTATTATGGCAAACGTGGAAGGAAAAAATTTTCAATTTAAAAATATTAGAAATTATCTAGAATAAAGTCATGGAAAATATTTTTTCAGTCTGCGTCCTGTAAAATGGTGTGATGGGGATGAAGTGAAAACGTTTTTTAGCTGTGAACCATAGTAAGAAAATAATGCCTTCATTGGACCCTCAAATAATTCTATTCAATGACGATTAATATATAATTTCTATGTTACAGCGCATTTTAATTTCACGTAAGCCACTGTACTTTCTTCATTTACAGTAACCACCCTAAAACAAAATGAAATCGCGCCTCCAGTTCATCGGATGTTAATTTAGCCCCTGTAGACCGTATTTTACGAACATTAAGGGACCATCGGTCAAGCTATAAATATAAATCACTCTGCCCAATCGGACACACCCTTTTTGGCCCTCGTATTTACCCATAATATTTGAAAAGGGCACGCACACTCCATGCTCGGTCACCCAAAACGAAAACAAGCGTCCAATCGTGTAACAGGATTTTCATTTGTAAGAATTTTCGAAATTGGTTTTTCTATTGCAAAATTTTATTACATTACTTCCTGTTAATTTATTCCAATCAATAAAAAACTTAAATGCAACATTTTTAATATTTGAATCGAAAGACCGAAATATTATTAAATACAGGGTGCTAGGTTTTCAAATGTGTTTGCAAATTCTATATAATTTGAAAGTTGTAATGCTTTTTTTTATGTACAGGGTGTTTCAACGAGAACTGGACGAAGCTTGTTTCCCAGCTTGCCAGAACTTTTTTCAAAAAATGAAGATGTTCATCCGATGTAATTTCTTCCGTAGAATCCGAAAATGAATCTTAAAAACCAGTTGAACTTGAAACAAAAGAAATACGAGGCACCCTTTATGTTTTTTAAGTGAAACAGTGCATTTTGGACTTGATATTCGGAAAGTTCGCACTTTTCTATCCATATTTCAATCTTAATTTTTACTCAACTAACTGCGCTAATTATAATAAATTAATTTAATTTAATTTCTAAGAGAAATTACCTTTCTAGCAATAATGCAGAGAACATGGGTAACCATAGAAACAAGATCTGAGGGGTCATAGGTTTATTGCGAAAATTCAAAGGGATATTTCGATAGACACTATTTTAGAATTAAAACGATTATTTGAAGATATAAATAACTAATAGAAACTAATAACTAAAATATGTAACTATTCATAATATTATACATATGTATAAACTAATAAGAGTTAACTATCATTTATTTTATTTTTTTACCTAACCTAACCCATTATCTGAGATTTTGATTCTATGGTTACCCATGTTTCCTGCATTATTACTAGAAAGATAATTTCATTCAAAAATGGAACCGAATTAATTTATTATAATTAGCGCAGTTAATGTTGCGTAAAAATTAAGTTTGCAATATGTATAGGAAAATTCAAACTTTCTGAATATCAAGTCCAATAATACACTGTTTCATTTAAAAAACATGAAGGTTGCCTCGTATTTCTTTTGCTTCAAGTTCAACTGGTTTTCACGATTCATTTTCGGATCCTACAGAAAAGGTTACATCAGTTGGCTATGTTCGTTTTTTGAAAAAAGTTCGGGCAAGTTGGGAAATAAACTCTGTTTAGTCCTCGTTGAAACACACTGTATTTATATCGACTTTCAAGGTATTGTTTGTCAGTTAATT
Source organism: Hypothenemus hampei (assembly GCA_013372445.1). Taxonomy (NCBI): domain Eukaryota; kingdom Metazoa; phylum Arthropoda; class Insecta; order Coleoptera; family Curculionidae; genus Hypothenemus; species Hypothenemus hampei. The sequence continues at coordinate 122,681 of JABRWK010000212.1, read as the reverse complement.
TTTTGTCTCTAGTTATTATACGCTTCAAGCATATTAATTATTAATGGTATTAATTGAAATAATTATAGTTCAAATTAATTAATTGTTAATTATAATTTTTAATGATTAAATATTTCCTTAATTTTCGTCCCATCTGCTGGTCTTTTTGAAATTAGTTTATTATCAATATCGAAATTGCTAGACCGAAATTTTTCGAACCAGTTTTGGCATTGGTCTGTGTCTACATTTCTCCTCACACGTCATTTATTTGTGTTCTAAGTAATTTGGATGTTTCCCTTTTAGATAATAGAAAGTAAAAAATATATCAAAATTGATGCCTGTGATTTTCTAAATTTTATATAACACCAATTAAAAAAAATCTACTTTTTTGATTTTTTTATATCGTTTAATTTTTTCTTAAGTAAGCCAGGATGATATAAAAAGAAAGGAAAAATCGCTATTCAAAGAAGCATTAATAATACTACTTAAAATCAGGGTCAGAGATACAAGGACTTAAAGAAGTAAGAAATTTCCGTCTTAATAATGAAAATATTATAGTACCTACCCTTCTTTCTCTAAGTTGATATCTCAATTTGAAAGTGCCACAATGAACCTGATTTAAATGAAACTTCAAGATCTAAATAAGGACCGTGTCGTGTGAAAAAAATTGGGTCAGGTAATACCTTTTTACCTGGTGATTATTTAAAATCCGATCATTATATCTAGAATAGTTCGAAGGGGGTTCAATGTTATGCAAACCATTGTTAAAATTTGCGAAGCAACATTTCGTCATGGGAAAACCTTGAGGAGGAATACAGTAGAATAAAAATCTCATTTGTATATAAAGAGAAAAAAATACTTTTAATTTAAACTAGGGGTCTCGTTTGCCTTTGAACGGCATAAATAATCCAGGCAAAAAACGTATCACAAGGTTTTATCGTTCCTCCGGAGACCGGGAGGACTTTCTCCTCTTCCTTTCTTCTTTTTTTTTGACAACACCCCAGTATTTGCGTGAAGCTTGATGGAGTGAAATTTGCATGCGACACGTCCCGTAAGCTTCTAAAAGCTCGTCCAAGATAACTTAAATGCATTACATTTGATCTTTTCTGCTTGGAGCTTTCTCGTCATTGATTATTTTTATCTCTTCGACAATTTATGCTGGCACATCAAGCATTATAAGATTCCATATTAAAAACATTATATTCTAATAAAAGGTTTTAAAATGTACGATAACAATCTTTTCTCTATGTACTATATTTCAAGTAATATACAGTACTATACAATTTATGACACTTCCATAGATTTAAAAGCCGTCATAATATTATTACTATATATGTATGTTTTTTTGGGTTAAAATTTTTTTGAAACTCTATAGAAAAAAGGTCTAATGCATCGCTAGAAATCCATTTTGCTTCATTCCTAATCGAATATTTTTCTACTTTCTTTTTGGACATATATTCCATTAAAATTTTATCGATCTTTCCGTCCGTCATACCACCGTACAATGCCCATAAATAATGAAAAGCCATCGAGGATTGATACTCCAAGAATCTATTAAGGAATTTTACACGGCCAATATATTCGGGTTCGGGGAAAAGTTCCGCCTCACACAGCCGCCATACAATAAACCTATTTCAGGGATAGGAATAGGAATATACGGTCATCTCCAGGGACCGAAACTGCCAGTTGTAAATTTCGGATGGCCATAAACTTGACGTCCCCCTTTTTCGGTTCCTGCAAAGGCCATTTTGAAGGGTCCCGGGTCGCGGCGCCGTTTCCTGACAGATAAGGCCTAAGCAGGCTATATGGTGAGGGATAATAATGGACTCCCTTCTTTTTTTGATAGTATTATGAGTCTTTGTTAGCAGGAGAAAAGAGAAAGGGAGATTATTTTTGTTAGTGATGTGGTCATTTCTTTGTAAATGATACATTATAAAATGGACGTTACTTATGGAAAATATTGATTTATTTGAAATTACGAGTTCTACATCCACGAAACAACTAAACGAAACTAATTTCGATTGGAAGCATTTAGATAAAACTAAAGTAACCGTACGATGAACCACCCATTACTATCTACAGAAAGTCCAACAGTTTCCGTGTTGCTAAATTGGAATTTGCTTTAAATTTTTATTAATTTTTCTATTTTTATCATTAGAAAGTATACGAAAATCAACTTTGCACAAAAAAAAATCAAGGATTATTGCTGTAAGGCCCTTTTTCATAATTCGAAATTTAAATTTTTACATTTAAAATAGAATTTTAGGACCGTTTGTCATTACGCCAATTTTAGTACTAAATATATTGTATTTACAAAATAGATTGTCGATTTAAAACAAGAAAATGTCGATTTCTGTTTGCAACCATGTTCATTTTTTTTAATATGTAGGTATGCGTTAATTACATTTTATCTTAAATTACTAGGTCTATGTCTTTTTTAATGTTTTGACTACTGTCAAAAGCTATTGATAAAAGCTGAATACTACCAGAACTTCATAAAATGAGAGTTCCCCTCGCCCCGATTCCTATACCTCCACCAATTATAAGTGGTTAATCGGGTCCGTCTATACATATACCTGTATTAATATTTTTAGAACTACTACACATAAAATACATATGTAACGTATCTAATTATTTGATAAATCTTAATTAAAAAAATATTATTGATCTGTTCCATGTTACCTCAATATTTTTTGCTCGCAATAGACCAACCATAATTATGCAAATCGAATTCAAAATACAAAATATATAATGTAGGTACAAAAAATAAAAATTATAATTTAAAAATCAAATCAGTCGGAAACGACTGTGCCACTGGTGTTTGTGATATTTTACTTTGGAAAAGTGTTCCCCAAGTCGTTTTAGTATTCGAGGAACGATTCCGACCGACCCTCTTCACCGGGAGAATCGTAAAACTTTGAAGGGAAAAAGGTTTCACTGAATTACCACCATTAAGGTGACTTTATGTCATATCCGATTCTGGACGCGTCCGATCCGAAATAGAAGAAATAATAGTTTAATTTCCTTAAATTTGAATCCTCCACCTATTACTGCTCTGCTTGGTCTTCTCTCTCTTTGAATGTGGTATTTTTTTTGTGTTTGCCATACAAACAAAAGGGGTTGTTAAAACCGCGCTTGTAAATATGCAACAACGTCTTAAAGGCTGAATTTCAGAGCTTCGAAGGGCGTTATTAAAATATCACCAGCGGGAGGTAGGGGGGGGGGGCAGAAAATGACACCTTTCTTAACGATATAAATCGCTGTTAATGCGAGGGTTATTAATTTCGAAGGAATTTGGGCGGAAACGGGAGCGTAGAAACGGGAGTCGTTGAAAAATTTGATTAATTTTTGGTTCAAATAGAATTAATAACCCAAACTCATACGCACACATACTAATAACAGAAAAATACATTAGTTTCTTCCCCAAGTAATAACAAATTCTGCATATTATTACTTGCGATGCCAAAAAGATATTGGATATTTGAATACATTTTATTGGTTTGAAAACTTGAAAGTGGAAAAGGTCTCCATTTTATGGGAATTACACATATATATTGAGGGTAAATGCGGGATAGATGCCTGATTGGAGAAGTAGGCACATAATCATATCTGCTCTATTAATTGCTATATTGCGCTCCCACTATTAACAGTTTTCACTATTTTGTATATGGCGTGATTCATGTTACTGTTGTTATGGAATGTAATTTCAATAATTATGTCCGATTATCTATTTCAATAACCTGAAAAAATTATTGAATTGATTTAATTTTTCTTGCTAAAACCAATTCAAGTTATATTTACCGATATTTTTTGTATCATAGTGTGTAAAGAGAATTAAAAGGTAAGGATTTTAGTGAACGGAATTCTTTGATGCTAGTTTTACATATAGCGTTTTATTAGATCATCTTTTCTAAAATTTTGGGAAAATTGCCCTACTTCCGAAGGTCACATTTCCTAATTTTTAGCATGTCATCTAATTACATTCGCAAGTCGGATAGAAGAAAATGCACTAAGAATTAATTAACCCATGCAATACAAGCTGTAAAGAATAATTTAATGAGCGTCAATGGAGCGTCACATCCATTTAATATTTCGTCTAGAACATTACGTAGAAGAATCCAGAAAGGAATAAGGCAAAAAATTGGCATGGGCCACACACCATTCCTTGGTGTTGAAAAAATTAGCAGCTTATTTAAAAAAAACTGTAAAACCGAGGGCATGTTTAATTGGCAGTTCCGGGAAGAAGGCCAATGATACATTTTTAGTTTCCTGGTAATTAAGGCAATTGAAGTTTGTCTAAATATGAATTTAAACATATACATATAACAGTACATGAAGAGTGGAAATATCAAACGTTCTCTGTGTCTGTTTCTATTTTTCAGGAAAGCAATAAAATTATGTAAATCAAATGAAAACTCAAAAACATTATTAACAATTTTGTTTTTGCTAATATGAGGGCGTATTCGTTTATAATTTTTTAAATTAAAAACTAAAAACAAACTCCTTAATATGAAGAAATAAAACTACTCCTTCTGTCTCACAATAAGTGTCCGATTCGGTGAAATGTTATGTCCCAAATTAAATGTCCGCTTTGAAACAAAAACAAGTTCTATAGAATGTATCCATCAAAATATATTTTAAATGTAACAATATATCTTACACACTAAATAATCTTTGCTTGATTTGCTTCGACGAGCTCAATATCACAATTAAAGCAAAGTGGTAATTGTCCTATTCGTTGTAATTGATAACACTAGTTTACAAATCAACATTTTTTTTGTGTTGCCGTAAAAAAATTCTACTGTTTCTGATTGAGGTTAGCATGCTGATTTCAAAAGTGAAAAAATTTTGTTGCTAGCAGCTCTAGTTTTTGAGATACAGGTACCTGATTTTATACAGTGCGTTTTAAATTTTACTATTTGTAAACAGTTTTTGGTTTGGATTTATTATAATTTTGTTAATTACATTTTATTGTTCTTGGTATTCATGGCTTAATAGTAGAAATAATAAATTTTGATTTGTAAACTAGTGTAATGGACCCATGTTTTAGTTTGCCGTTTATACTCGGTTCCAGCAAAAAATGGTAAATACTTTGTCGTTTTTCATGAATCACATTATGTCATTTTCATTGTAGTATAACTTCAACTATTTAGCGGGTCATTCTATGGTCACTTCGGTAATTCGAAAAATGATAAAAAAAATTTGACTTTTACGCGACTACTTAAAAAGTTAGACTGACGTTTTCAAATTTGGCGATAAAACACATATACCATTTTTAACGTATGTAACTTGATGAGATAACAAATTACAATTCAAATTTCAATAAAATGTTAAGTTTTGAAAAATTAACATATCGAACAATTATTTTGAGACAGAGAAGTAATATTTAAGAAACTTTCTATGTACCGTGTTACTAACAGTAAGTTGTAAGAATCATTTGAATGAAAATTATATTAATATACATATAGAACACGATTAACTTAAATAAATTATTATTATTATTAAACGAAATTGAATTCTTGTGTTTCATAACCTATAAGCTTGGTGTTTTTGACTATGTCAGTAGGTCTGATTACGTGAGATGCCTTTTGCAGATGAATACGCTTGAGTCAAGGTGGGAAAGACACAGCTTATCAGTTTTGTATAAGATTGTTAATAACTACATTGATTGTCCATGTCTTCTGGGCATTGTTAATTTTAAAATCTCATCTATAAGTTTAAGACATAGCCCTACATTTATATTCCTAGATCGGGTACTAATGTGGAGTCGTTCTCTCGCATGTTGCGTATGTGTGTTTTATGTAGCGAACTAAATGTAGATGTGTTCAACAACCCCCTTTACTCAATTAAGAGACATTTTAATTAATAATTTTGTATCATTTTGCATCTTTTGTTTTGTATCTGTAAAAAGGCTTTGCTATCAATATTAATAAATAAATAAATAAATATTTTAATTGTTACTAAGAAAATTTTGAAAATTGAAAAAAAAAGAAACTTAACACTAGACTTGGTAAATAGCAGAGAATATTAAATTGAGATTGTAACTAATCCTATTTGGCAGTTAGAACGTTTGGAAAAATCATAGGACACATACTTAGATCAATATCATCTATTAGGAATGTCACAAACAACCTTTAAACGACTTTTTCGTCTAGAACGTTTTCAGGGCTATTGGCCCCAGAATCTATTTAAGAAAAAATTGCTGTTTTGAGAAAATTTGTACTTGGAACATTTGGCATTTCCACTCTTTACATATTTAATTGCATTCTGTAGTAGTTTTTATCTATATAAATATAATTTTTATCCCTAAGATATTATGTTCAAAAAATATGAGGCATTTATCCCAGATTTACCTTATAACAAACAATTCGAAATTTTAATTTTATATCAACATTTTTTTAATTAATGTTTGGTTCAGAGTTGCACAATTTTTTTTTATTACGAATAAATTTATTTATTCTTTATTTAACGTATAATGGGGAATTAAGAGATCGGGGGGGTATTAAGGGACAAAACTTTTTTTGAGTTTAATAATACGTAGTATCTCCATTTATTAATTGATTTTTATCACTGATTATCCGTCATAAAAATCGACTAATAAATGGAGACATCATGTATTTTTAAACTTAAAAAAAATTCTGTCCCTTAACTTCCCATTGTCAGGTATTGAAATTCGTCATTCGTTATTCGAGAGTATTAACGAGTAATTTTCGTTATCGATATTTGTTATTTAGAATAGTCATCTAAATAACATTTTATTCGTTGGATGAAAATTAAAAAAGCATACTGTCAGTAAGAGTTTCTCCTTGCATAGCAATAAGTAAGCCCATAATACGTCCAGATATATTAATCACTCTTGATGAGTAAAATTTAAAAGTTGTCTTAAATTAAAAATTATTGAAGCTTCTTCCGACGTTTTTGGACACCCTACATCTAACTCTATCGAGTTTTGTCAGTTCTGGTAAAAAGAAAATGGACACCTTTTTAACTAAGCCAGATCCAACGCTAACCTAACCTTTAACTTACATAAGCTTACCATTGGGTGCAGTTGCTAATATCTCCTTGCAACAAAAAAAAAAGAAAATATTTTTATTGAGTTTAAAGTATGTAATGATGATACCTCCTACTCAATTAAAATTAATATATAAATTAGTCCCATCACATGGATTCTTAGAGAAAAGCATTTATTTATATACAGGGTGATCCAAAAATTCGTACAAATATTTTAAGAGCGTATTTTTACTACCAAAATAAGACTTTTTTTTTTTAAATATATGTTTTAAACTGCCCCGAGTTACTACCATTGTAAGTTGCGTCACAAAAATTGATTATGTCAAATTTTGACTACTGTTACGAATCAAATGTTCTGAAAATTTCACATCTCAGCTTTTTTAAGCACTTTATTTATTTTTTATTTCGAAAATAACGTAAACCTAATTTGAATTTTGAATTACCCTGTGTATAAATAAACGCTTTTCTCTAAGAAACCATATGTGATGGTACTATTTTATATGTTAACTTTAATTGAGCAGGCAGTGGGGTATCATCATTACATACTGTAAACCCACTGAAAATACTTTTTTTCTTTTCGTTGCACAGTGTAATTAATCTTTTATGTTCATAAATAGTATCAAATTTTCAAAAATTAAGCAACATTTGTAAATTTTGTTTTAATAAGGTTTAAAGCGACCTGTTTTCCAGATAATAACTTATTTATTTATTTTACTTTTTTTGTGGTGATAATAAATATCTCGAAAAATGTAATCGTATGACCTCTGAATAGTGTCGCTATAGTACAATAATTTACTTCAAATTTTTAATAGTTTTTAGATATTTTTACATTTTTATATGAATAACGAATAAAAATGAAACATGCAATAAATAATCTAGGCACATTACGAATCACTATTAAAATGATCATCAGTGAATATTGGAATAATGGATAACGAATAAACAATTGAAGGTTTTGCTTGAAAAATTAACTATCTACAATTTCCAAAGTTTTTGAGAAATAAAAAAAAACGCTCATTCTTCCGCCCAACGTTTGTGGTGCATGGTAGAGCCATATGTTGTATGGTACGAGTATTGTCATAAAGAATTATTGGAGTGACTCTTACTTGTTACTATTGAAACAGCATACGCTTCTGATCACAAAACCGACAAGAAATGGGTTTCGAAAAAAATGGCAGAAGCTTATTTTTTATTTGTTATTTACATCAAAATATATATGAATCAGTTATTGCTAAAACCCCCTAAGTCATTTTTTGACCAAATTGAGTTTTATACAAAAATCAATGTATTTGTTATATTTACTACATTTGGTGCTCAAGCCCCGTAGCTCCGCCTTGGCATGTATGAGTAATTAAATACCAAGTGACATTATTTGGTGCAAAAACACCCTAAGTCATTGACTTGAAGTTAATAGTACCATGGATTGAAGAAGAACATAAGCCATTTTATGAGGAAATTATACTCTCTGGCGATGTTAAAGAACCAAAAAAAAAATTAATAATAATACTCTTTTAATAAACGTTAATATTGCAATTTTCGCATTTATTTCAAAAACCCCTTAAGTCAAATTTCTTGTATTACTTATTTTTTCCAAAACTGCAAGTTTTTAATATTTTTTTGTCTTTAAGGTAATATAGAAATGTTTTCTAAATATCCTTAAAATAAAATAAATAGGTTTATTTGCTGAATACATATATTCACCAAACGTTTTTTTTTTCGTTCCTGAAAAATTAACATAAATGACATAGAGGGTTTTAGCAATAACTGATTCATATGTATACTTTATTGCAATAAAAAAAAATTACTAAAAATTCTCTTAAAATATCCATGGGAAATACCTAAACAGGAAATACTACATGCCAAAAGATTGGTGGAACATGTCTTATCCCAATGTTGATGTTAAAGGAAATACAAAGTTTTAAAGTAAACTTTTTAACGTTTTTCTTTAATGACATTTCCAAAAATCATATACAGGGTCCCGCAATAGTGTGTCAGACTTTCATAGCTAGTATATTAATCAAGATGGGTTTTTAATTTTTATATAGGCTTATACAGCACATAAGGAAAAATAATAAATAAAAAAAATAAATTCGAAAATGTCAATAAAAAAGGGGTAAATTTTAAAAAATTTAATTTGTTACTGTCACATTTTCATCGCGAACCCTGTACATTAGAAAATAATTTCCAAAAATATCTCTTTATGTGCTGTTTAAGCTTGCACAAAAATGAAAATCCTATCTTGATTAATATACAAGATATGGAAGCCTGATACACTATTGCAAGTCCCTGCATATAATTTAATTCGGCAAAATTTAATCACTTGATATTGTATAAAGTGTTTTTAAATGAGGGATTTAAATAAACTCGTAATTTCACTGTTACTTATATAGAGAGTATCAGCTATAGTACTTTGAATACGTTTAAGAACTTGTCTGTCAAAAAATTATTTTTCCTATTTAAAATTATGCTTTTTAAATAACAAAAGGTATACCTTATAAATTGTCTTCGGAGCTATCATTTTCGAGATAATTGCAGTTGAAATATTCATTTTATTTAATAAATTTCTCAAGAATAATGTGTAATAGTCCGAGTCTATAGTAAAAGTTACGTACTTAATTAAATTCTGAGAACATATTTCATTAGCTTTTTAGTTTTTCGAGTTTGTGAACTGCCTAAAGCAAGCTCCATTACATTCGAATATTTCGCACAAACGAGAATATTTCTATTTGTTTAACGTGTAGGCCTTATGCCATGTTATCGCGTACGCAAAAATCAAATTTTCACTCGTTATCAGATATCTCTTTGCCAGTCCTTGTAAATAGGAACTTTGAATTATTTTCTACGTAGACTTGAATCGTTTTCGCTAATTCAATGTATGGTGATTATCTGTAACTTGCTGTGACACTTTTATACACTAGTACCAATTGAAAAGTGAAAATGCCAAAGGATCTAAGTGCCTTAACAGATATCAAATTTTGGCCACAAACATGAGTTATATTCTCAGGCTATTCTCCTTAACCAGGCGTCGGTATGGTGGGGTATATTATACCCCAGCGCCGTTATAATGTAATGGGAGGTATTTTCATCATACCAACGCCGGGTTAAACAGTTTAAGTATCAGAAAATATTTGTTATGAAATATGGTTTTAAGTACATGGACGAGAAAAATTAGCGGAACAACTAAAAAAGTGTTAAACTTTGACAATTAATATTTTCAAAACTACAAAATAATCCGGAGACGCGAGGCTACAACACTCTATAGTTTTTAAATGCCTCAGCCACTTAGTATTGCCCACAGAAGACATTAAATCTTGAGGAAGAAACATGACAATATTTTTTGCACGCCCTGTACAATATGTTGCTTTTGTTTGTTTGCCACCTCCTCGCCATACCTAACTCCCCCATAACAGAGCTACGATTGAAAAAAAAAACATTCTAATCCAACCAGTGGTCGGCAAGATATTCATTGTCAAATTGTAAAATACAAGAAATGTTAAAAAATTGAATATGTCTGGAAGGATCCTAAATAAATTGATCTTTAAAACAACAAAACACTGAAGAAACACGAGGCTACAATACTCTATAGTTCTTACATGCCTCAGTAATCTGGTATTCGCCACAGAAGATGTTAAACTTAGATGAAAAAACATGACATTCTTTATTCCCCCTGTACAATATCTAAATTTAATTTTTCGGATATCTCCGCGCTACAAGAGATTCATCCATAGTAGGTCTATACTTGACCAAAAAATCATTTCAATCCCACTCGTGGTTTTGAAAATATTAATTGTCAAAGTTTAACGCTTTTTTAGTTGTTCCGCTAATTTTACTCGTCAGTGTATCAACATTTTTCGTGTAATTGTGAAATTACTCAATACATTGTTTTATGACTTTTCTTTAAAATTTTACTTTTTTCCTTTCCATTTTTTTCCATTGATCCTTTGGCGTTTTTAGTCCGCAGTTGCCTTCGATTTTACCACAAAAGATCTACCTGATCTTTTTCCTGCGATTTCTAGATTCTCTTTAATGGCTTAGTTAATGTTTCCCACTGGTTTTTTAATTGGAGCTCCATTGTTCAATGGTTTTCTAAAATCGATAGTTAGTGAGAACATATGTTTCTTTAAATAGAACACTATGTGTATTTTCACATCGTTGTATTCGTGTTTCTACAAGTTTAAAAAAAATGTAATTCGTTATATTTTTGAATATTTTTTTATAATTTAATTAATTAACTATGAAAATTGTTTTCCCCTGTTTTTGGTTGTGATGAGTTGTCATGGAATTTAATATCTATTCATTTGTTTTTTCAATTTTTCAATTTTATTTTATTGATTTTTAACTAGTTTTACAACAAATCTTTGGCAATAATAATAAGTACATTTTTCTATTTGTGAATAAAAATTCGTAGCGAACCATTTGTTTAAAAAATATAATACTTTAGCTTATTTTATTCAATGCATTGAAACATAAATCAAGCTTCTAAATTATATTTAAACTGATTCGTTAACTTTCAAATATTAAAGGCCTATTTAATTTTAAAACGAAAAAAAAAATCTAAAAACTAATTAGAGATTTTCTGAACGAAGACAACCATATAAAGTAACATTTTATAGAATTAAAATGGGTTTGACCAATTATAGCTCTTTTAGCGAACCTCATTCTCAGACTTGCCACATTAGAAATAATGAAATTGACGATGTGAATATTTTGACAAGTGTTCAGGCAATACTGTTGTACTCATGTAGGAAAATCGAAGGCAGTATAGGTGTGTCCAAATTTGAATTTCAAAGAATACTGAAAAGCATTATATAAAGCTAGCACCATATAAATTTAAATTAGCCCATAATTTACGTCCTGGAGATGCTGAACGAAGAATGAACTTCTGTAATTGGCTTTTGCACATGAGCAATATCCATGCGAACTTTACAGCAAAAGTTGTATGGTCTAATGAAGCGTGCTTTACTAGTTCCAGAATTTTAAATCGAGACAACTCTGTATAATGGTCAAATGGAAGTCGTCATTTAATACCTCCTCGGGACGAACAGGGAAATTTCGATCTCATTGTGTATTTTATCATAATATATTTTGTTCATTTTAAGAACAAAAATATAATTTTGTACATATGAGGGAACATTAACTGAAATTCCTTTGGCGGACTTAAACGGCATATTTTTTTAACAAGACAGAGTCCACAATGCGCAAACTGTAAAGCCATATTTAAAGGAAAACTTTAGAAATCAGTCAATAACTACATATAATACTACATGGTCTCTAAGATCGTCAAATTTACTGCTATTAGATTTTTTCTCATGATGCTGCATGCAAAATAACGTTTACTGTATACTATATGAGACAATAGAGAACTAGCTACTATTATACAAGAAACATTAAAAAATGTAGAAAAAGTGGCACAAGTGCTGCAAAACCGCATTTTTCTATATTTAATAATATGCAGGAAACCCTAAAAATACATCGAAATTACGATATCCTATATAGCGAAATGGTTATTTTGAGGACATTTTTTGTAATTGTCACTACCTCTCATTATTGTATATGCAGTAATTCATCACTAACAATGAATACTCCTGACACCCCTCTTTGACACCTACATGTATGTTATCATCTAATTTGGTACTAACAATAAGATATTGGGTTAAGTTGATTAATTTTATTCTAAGAATTACATTATTATGGTTTATATTAATAGAACAGAACACATTAGATAAGCACTATTTTCTAATCATTAAAATATATTTTTTAAATATTTTTTTGCTTTGTTTTAATGAAAGACTGAAAACTGTGAATGTCAACTTTTTCCGGTGAATGTCGACCAATACCTACAAGAAATATTCATGAAAAAAATTTCTTTAATGTTTTCACACAAGTTGCTCTATTAAAGCATTCACGGGCGATATCCCAGTCAATTAATTTTTGAATAAAAGTGTAAAGAGAATATTTTATTTTAAATAAAAAAGAAACAATAATATATAAGTAACAAAGTATATTTCGAACGTTTAGGTACTTTTCAAGAATTATTCTTGCTACAGGATGGTGTTACAAGTCCTCTTCAACTTCGGAACATTCAAAGTACCTAAATTTCATCTTTTTTAAGTCGCTTTTATTTTATTATTTGATATCTTTTAATAGATTTTATTAAATACACATATATTCTAAACGCATCTGCAATAGTTTTTTAGATAATTCAGTTTTGGACAAACACTACTATTGAAACATCATTTGTTCTATTGTTATATTAAGAAATTACCGTTTTTTATGTAAAAAATCTCAAAAAACTGAAAAATCTCTAATACAGTTACAGATAGATATGAAACATAACTAATAATAACGTTATTAGAGGAATAGAAAATAATAAAATTGATGGCATTCCATTTGAAAAATTAAGTTTTTGTACTTTGAAATTTTCTATATGACAAGACTTGTATCATATTCTGTAGCAAAAATTGATTCTTTAAGAGTACACAAAAATTATAATGTACGAAAAATTATTAAGTTGTTGTATTTTACATATGTATTTGATTTTCTCTTTTTCGTTAGTTACAAGAACTTTTATGATCAAAACATAGTCAGTGCAAATAATATTTTTGGCATAAAATGAGAAAAATCATAAAAACGGCTAAGTTTAAACATATGTATACATTATTTAATAAAACATATATAATACATAATTTTATGTAGAATCTGAAAAAGTTATAATATAAGGCGTTCAATTTGACATAATAAAGTTATATCTCTTCCATGTTTTACAGGCCATCTTCAATAATCGAACTTATTTTAAGGTTATAAAGTTAAATGTTGTGTCTTCACTTTTTGTTTAGATTAATAGCTATTGAATTATTATCCATGAACGCAGTAGTGGGACATCGTATATTTTTAAACTTTCGCCTACGTACATGATCCAAACTCGATTCTTTGAGCCTATTATGAGAAAACGCAAACCGGAATATAAAATCTGAATAAGGGTTCACATGACAATAAACAGATGACCTGTTATGAATGTCCGAAACAAAAAATATTTTTCACCGTATATTTTTTTTCTATGAAAAAGAGAATGTCTTAAAATAGTAATTGTCGGGCCCGAGCATTTTCCTAAAAAAAGGAAATTTGATTTACTGAATTTACTGAATTTATTTCAAGTTAATTGAGGAAGGAAAGGTGCCAATAAGCTGTGAACGCTAATGTATATATGGCATTGCACAACGTACTATACAAATTTAAGAGGCGTATTCCTGAAGTCACTTTAAAATAAAAATGTCCTACAAAGTACAATTCGCCACGGTTACCCAGTACAAGAATTCAAATATGAGAAGTTGGAAGTTGATGAATCAGACTTGGAGGTCCATATCTTTAGCCGTCAAGATTTCCAAATCTTAAGTCTCTGGACTATTACCTATGAGGTCATGCTAAAAGCTTAGTGTAGAAACCACAAATTTCCACTAGAGCTGAACTGGCAGCGAGTTATTACCGCATGTCAGCAAATAAAAAATAACAAGTATTTGTTATTCATGGTTATTATTTCTTAAATCCTAACACTAAAATACTTCAGTTTTTACTTAGATTTTCTTTATTAGTCAAAGCTTTTCGCCATTAAGTGGCATCATCAGGACTAAAAATCTTTTAACAACAATTACAATCAATTACACTACAGGCAAAAGAGAACATCGCTAACTTACCCTTTAAATTATCATGATCTATCCATTGATTCTTATTCTAATTCTATACACTTATTACATTCATCTTAAACATACAGGGTGTTTCGTTTTGTTTCCGTCAAATTAAAATGGGTGATAGAACTCATCATTTTAAGCAAAAAAGTTCATATGAACATGGGTTCGGAAATGCTTCGTTTCCGAGATACAGGGTGTTAAAGTTAAAAAAAAGGATATTTCTTTATTTTTTAACTTCCAAACGGCTTAATATTTTTTAAACAAATTTGGTATATGAGTTTAGCATATTTATAGGTTTAATCCAAAAAATTACCAGTTTTAACTATTCACCAGTGACGGAGATATGGGTGTCATATTTTATTACAATTTTGTATGAAATAAAGGACGCTCATATTTCCGTCACTGGTGAATAGTTAAAACTGGTAATTTTTTGGATTAAACCTATAAATATGCTAAGCTGATATACCAAATTTGTTTAAAAAATATTAAGCCGTTTGGAAGTTAAAAAATAAAGAAA